>LGRX02031884.1:0-35915 GCA_001247695.2 Cymbomonas tetramitiformis | reverse complement strand
TGAGTGTGAACTGAGGGCAAACTGAGGGTAAACTGAGTGCGAATTGAGGGTGATCTGAGTGCGATCTGAGGGTGATCTGAGTGCGAACTGAGTGCGAACTGAGGGTGATCTGAGTGCGAACTGAGGGTGATCTGAGTGCGAACTGAGCGACTCAGTTCATACTCAGTTCATACTCAGTTCATACTCAGTTCATACTCAGCTTATTGCACTGCATGAATTCGCGTATTCCCAATTCGCGAATTCCCACATTCGCGAATTCCTACAGAATGAATACGTGTTTGTATATATGCATATATATATATCTCACATATTTGGCGAAATAAATACTAACCGTTGAGAAACCGTTACTACTAACCGTTTGAGTCAACAATGTTTTTAGTTGGTATATATGTTCGGATAAATCTTTGACCAGTCAACGTTTTATCAACTGATGATATTAACGTTACGCCCACGCAAGAACCGACCACAAAAGCTGATAATTCATACTGCATTATTTCCTAGCCGTGTTATTCTTGCACAGCAAACCAAATGAAGTTTCAGATGCAGTGATACATAATAACTATACAGCATGCATGCGAGCATGCAATGGATGGGTAGACAGCCACCTAGGCACAAGGAATCGCACAACGCAAGGGAACACAATTCAGGCACACGTTGACAATATATATTTCTAATATTACACCTTTTAAAATATTACTCGAAATGGTTTTGTGTTTTCTATCCTAGTGCGATTCTTTTGTTTTTGGCCAACCCTAGTTGGCAGTATCACATTCATCAACCTGACAGCAACACTATCTATACGCATGCGACCTCAGCGACATGAGAACATCTCTAGCGGCATCAACGCAGTTGCTCGTTCCAGCGACATCTGCAGTTGCGCAACCCCGACCTAGTTAGCACAAAATGATATGCAGAACAGAAACGGACCTTATTTTGGAAGGCAGCGACAACGCACACACATATAACAATATGAACAAACTCACCTGCGTGTATGGAAGCAGTGATGCTCTTGGTCGCTCCCACATGCGCGCTGCAGCCGAAATACATACTGCGTTGTTAGTATAAAAGGCATAAGGAATTATGCAACAGTAACACAGGAAACTCAAAATCTCAGCGGGGTGAGTTGGCTTTGAACCAACAACTCCTAGACCGGTGGTCTGGCGAGATGCAACACATATCACCCCTTTTCACTAGATATACAAGGAATAAGCAACATGCAGACGCACGCATGCGAGCCAGCACAGCAAATAATACCCTCGCAAATAACACTCAACCCTCGCAAACGAGCTACCCGTGCAACAGATAATGACAAAAATGAAAGGCTACAAAAAGCACTACAAGCAGGCCAGTGCTTCACACTGCTCTGCTGCGGTTGGCGGCCTGGGATAGATAACTTTTGTGACAGCCTCTCATGGTCTGGAAGATGTTATCTTCACTTCTATCTTGTGTCTGTCTACAGTCACGTGAACGGCTACTCGCTACAGGCCGCGGTTGGTGATGGTCGAATGATATTTCGATTCGATATTTAGATATCGTCTATCACTGGAGTGTCAGCCGTCAGATGAAAACAAATATACCGATCGAATAAAAATGGGTCGGCAGCTTGGCACAGGCTACTGGCACGAAGATCGATCCAGAATTCCAGAATTCATCGCCCGCGGCCTGTAGATGCAGTGTCATGGTGCTGTAGCTCTTCACGTGTAGATAGAAGATAGAAGCCACTCCCAGCCGCCATCACAAAGACAACCGCTGACCAGCCCAAAGCAGTATGCTGCACTGGTCTGCTTGTATTTTTCGTTGCTGTTCATGTTGTGATTATATTTTGCACGAGTAGCTCGCAGTTTATTGTCGGTGAGGGTTTTCGTCGTGTGTACGAGTGTCTGTTTTGTTGCGCTTGCTCGCATGCATGCGTCCACATGTTGTTTATTGCATGCCTAGAAGGGGGTGATAGTGCGCATCTCTCCAGCCCAACGGGCTGTGAGTTGTTGGTTCGAAGCCAACTCACCCCGCTGAGTTTTTGAGTTTCCTGTGTTACTGTTGCATAATTCCTTATGCCTTTTATACTAACAACGCAGTATGTATTTCGGCTGCAGCGCGCATGTGGGACCGACCAAGAGCATCACTGCTTCCATACACGCAGGTGAGTTTGTTCATATTGTTATATGTGTGTGCGTTGTCGCTGCCTTCCAAAATAAGGTCCGTTTCTGTTCTGCATATCATTCTGTGCTAACTAGGTCGGGGTTGCGCAACTGCAGATGTCGCTGGAACGAGCAACTGCGTTGATGCCGCTGGAGATGTTCTCATGTCGCTGAGGTCGCATGCGTATAGATAGTGTTGCTGTCAGGTTGATGAATGTGATACTGCCAACTAGGGTTGGCCAAAAACAAAAGAATAGCACTAGGATAGAAAACACAAAACCATTTCGAGTAATATTTTAAAAGGTGTAATATTAGAAATATATATTGTCAACGTGTGCCTGAATTGTGGTCCCTTGCGTTGTGCGATTCCTTGTGCCTAGGTGGCTGTCTACCCATCCATTGCATGCTCGCATGCATGCTGTATAGTTATTATGTATCACTGCATCTGAAACTTCATTTGGTTTGCTGTGCAAGAATGTAACACGGCTAGGAAATAATGCAGTATGAATTATCAGCTTTTGTGGTCGGTTCTTGCGTGGGCGCAACGTTAATATCATCAGTTGATAAAACGTTGACTGGTCAAAGATTTATCCGAACATATATACCAACTAAAAACATTGTTGACTCAAACGGTTAGTAGTAGCGGTTTCTCAACGGTTACGTCTGTCTCTCGTACTGACTCGTGATGTACCCTAGTACACCAAGTCTAGGCGTGTTCCTCGAAGCGCCGGTAACACGTTGAGTGTCGGTCAGCCGGCACAGCCTTTGCAGCAGGCAATCGTGAAGGAGAGCGAGAAGAAGGAGTTGGGCATGCCCCTGTTCCAGACGATGCTCGGGTTTCACTCGGACGTGGAGGTTGATTACTTGAACGGCGTTCTGAAGAAAATCCTGACCACTGAGATCACCATCCCAGAGGCGATTGAAACCCTGAAGAGGTTCAAGAACCAACGCAACGTTCAGGCCTGGATCGTGTCGCAATCTGGGGTGGAGAATTGGGATGCTTTTTGAGAAGAAATACGGTGAGACTTGGGCTTGCCAGGAGGCCATCGAGCGATGCATCAAGGCGGTGAAACAAGGTAACCGAAACTGGGCGAGGGGGGAGTCAGCTCACGGTTCCCAAGGCCATCGTCCAATTCGTCTCAGACTGCAACACGTGGCTTACCCGGTGTCAGGCCGGAGAGGGAGACCTCGGGCAGCTGCCCGTTAACTACGTCCCCAATACAGTTAAGGTGTGCGTTCTTTCAACATTCTTTGTTGTAATAGTCGTGCTCCTCATGTAGTTGCATGTTTTATTGCGCTAGCAATTTTGGGTCATTCAAATATTAACAAGCGGTTTGCGGTATAATAGGTGGCACTTCCCTTCCCCCTTGTGGAGGATGGTAAGGAGGCACAGGATGAGAAAGAGCACGAGTGGAAGACGGTTCAAACCGGCGGCTACATGATCTACAAAGACGAGTTGACGAAACTCGAGTATGTCCCGAAGTTGCATTACGTGGGGACGATACTGGACGTTATTTACGACTTCGATACGGAGGTGTCAGAGCACGCGTTATCCGAGGCCGACCTGATCAAGTTCATAGATGCCTTTGCGGCGCTCACCACCTCGCCGGACTGGACAATATTGATATTTTGTGGGTTTGCTCAGCAGACCGGGTTCCTGAAGATCCTGGAGAGCAAATGCAACGGTGGGGCCCAGCGCATATCGATGGTGGCGCAAGGAGAACCAGGATGTGGGTGCCAACAAAGCCATCCGGTACAATGTCTTCGAAGCGGCTGTCATCGGGTTCCAAATGGCGGACGTGGAGTCTGGGGTAAAATCCACTCGCAAACCATGGATGTGCGACTTCGACTTCTCGACGAAGGAAGCGGAGGCGAGCTCGAGGGCGAATTTGTTGGAGGGGTATTCTGTCGTCAAGCAACCCTTCAAAGACAATGGGAGAGTGGTATGCGCTCACCAGAAGCCCCAGCACCTGCTAATGGACCTCATCAACTGCCACATGATGGGACCCGCACCTTTCGCCCGGTTAAGCAACGATTCGTCACCCAACTGGATCTTGGATGCAGGGTGTGGGGTCGCGACGGCCACAATGGCAGCTCTCCGGTGCGGCTTGAACGCTGTCGCGTTCGACTCCGACCAAGACATGGTGCTAGCAGCCAGTCAGCGGCTGGGGAACATTACCGACGAGCCGACTGACGATACGGAATGCATGTCACTCGAGGAAACGGCGAAGCTCAAAGAGGATGCACGCATAGAGGAGGAAAACCTCAAAAAGGCGAAAGAAATCGCCGAGTGCGCTGCGGACGCTGCGGAGTTGATTGATGGCGACGATGAAGAACCCGCTGAAGGTCCACCCGCTGAAGATGAAGGAGCAGAGAGAGAAGGAGAGGCAGAATAAGGCGCACCAGGAGACAGCGGTCCCCACGCACCTGCAGAAGACGCACCAGCGGAGTAGATAGTGCACGCCGTGCCAAATGCCTGTCTTGAACCTGGAATAAACGCAGATACCGCGTAGATTATGGTCGCAGTGCTAAAGACTAGTCCCGAACATTAATAAAACACATGTACAAAATGAAATTAGTCACCGCATCATATTTTGTATCGTGTTTACCACATTGATTGCATTGCATGTGCTTGTGAATTTATTATAAGCACGCATACGTACGTATCCGAGCAGATACCGCGTAGATTGTGGTCGCAGTGCTAACGACTAGTCCTGAACATTAATAAAACACATGTACACAATGAAATTAGTCACCGCATCATATTTTGTAACGTGTTTACCACATTGAATGCTTGCATGTGCTTGAGAATTTATTTAAGCACTCATACGTACGTATCTATTAGCCTCATCGGCACCCGCGTTTATACGTGCGTCTCACGTCTCGTCGGAAAATACGTTTTTTCGTACGCCTTGGAATTATTTAGCTATCTATAATTAAATTGAAAAATGACATTCCATAATGTCGTTTTCATCGAATAGCGTGTTCACACTAGTTGGGTTGAAAAAGACCCCTTTGGGTCTCACAAGATGTATGTTTCCTTAGGGTTTCGCCTTTGTGCTTGCCGTAGGATGTTAAGCCTGGCCTGGCAAGTTGGCATCGTGGCACCTCACACCTTCAGGGTGAGGTGGTGTCATGGGGAGACAGACTTTCGCCCCCCCCCCCATAAAATGGGGGTGACTGTCTCTTCCTGTTTCACCCCTCGCCGTGTAGTGTCACTTGCATCTTGCCTGCCGTCAGTTCCGTCCGATAATAAAACACCTACTAAGTTATTTTATTATCTCATCTTAGACTGTGATATGCTGAGTGGCCTCTGCCTCCCACTCGTTGTTTCTTGCCGGGTTGGCCTATATATATCCACCCTTTGTGTATATGTATTTCGGCCTTCCCGTCAAGGGTTTCTTGACCGTGAATACCTTTTGAGGCATGAGGTCTTTCCGGCTGAAACTTTGCATACATAAAGGCATTTTTGTGGACGAACACAACGATATATTGTTTGTTGTGATAGGATAAGTGAAACCCAAAATCTGATACCCATTTCTTGTCACTATATACTAACCATAACTAATAGGCTTTCTTGACCGTGAATACCTTTTGAGTCACGAGGTCTTTCCGGCTGAAACTTTGCATACATATTAGTTATTCGTAGACGAACACACCGATATATTGTTTGTTGTGTTAGGATAAGCGAAACCCAAAATCTGATACCCATTTCTTGTTGCTATATACTAACCGTAACTAATAGGGTTTCTTGACAGTGAATAACTTTTGAGGCATGAGGTCTTTCCGGCTGAAACTGTGCATACATATAGGTATTTCATATTAGAAGCAATGATATATTGTTTGTTGTGCTAGGATAAGTGACACTTAAAATCTGATACCCATTTCTTGTCGCTATATACTAACCGTAAATAATAGGGTTTCTTGACCGTGAATACCTTTTGAGTCACGAGGTCTTTCCGGCTGAAACTTTGCATACATATTGGTATTTCGTAGACGAACACACCGATATATTGTTTGTGTGTTAGGATAAGCAAAACCCAAAATCTGATACCCATTTCTTGTCGCTACAAACTAACCGTAACTACTAGGATTTCTTGACCGTGAGCAACTTTTGAGGACATGAGGTCTTTCCAGCTGGAACTTTGCATACATATAGGTCATATTAGAACACAACGATACATTGTTTGTTGTGATAGGATAAGTGAAACCCAAAATCTGATACCCATTTCTTGTCGCTATATACTAACCATAACTAATAGGCTTTCTTGACCGTGAATACCTTTTGAGTCACGAGGTCTTTCCGGCCGAAACTTTGCATACATAAAGGTATTTCGTAGACGAACACAACGATGCATTGTTTGTTGTGATAGGATAAGTGAAACCCAAAATCTGATACCCATTTCTTGTCGCTATATACTAACCATAACGAATAGGGTTTCTTGACCGTGAATACCTTTTGAGGCATGAGGTCTTTCCGGCTGAGCCTTTGCATACATAAAGGCATTTTTGTGGACGAACACAACGATACATTGTTTGTTGTGATAGGATAAGTATAACCCAAAATCTGATACCCATTTCTTGTCGCTATTAACTAACCGTAACTAATAGGGTTTCTTGACCGTCAATACCTTTTGAGTCACGATGTCTTTCCGGCTGAAACTTTGCATACATAAAGGTATTTCGTACAGACGAACCCAAGAGCTTCCGAGGATTGATGACGCGCGGGGGGGAAGGGGGGCAGGGTTCAGGCCCTCCCCTAGGGCTTGTATTCTGCCCTTGGAGGTAGGGTAAGCATCCCCAGTCGCTCACCCCTAGAATTTGTTTTTTGCACTATTTATTGGTACAGATGCACACGCGCACATGGTAATAACACAATTTGTTCATGGGATATATGGGATATTGATATTTAAGGGCTGCACCGAATAATTTGTGAAAACAACCAAGTAAAAATGTAGAAAAATAGATAATTATGCTCGGATATTCAAGTCGCAAGTCCACCACCGCCTGAAACCGCTATTTCCATGCCAGATTTACGAGCAGGGTTAGGGTTCCAGGCGCTGATTCAGATGCCTGCTTCTATTTTCAAATTTGAGCCACCTGCTCAACCTACACCTTGCATACACTTCTATAACATCAAAAGCAATATGTTTACCACTTTTGGTTGGGATTTATCCGTTTTGTTTTCACATCAGCACAATGCAGTGCACGATATTTACAATGTCGTTAATTTACTTGCACATTTTCGGTATCAAAATTTCCGAATTTGCTGTGCACGGAACTCCCCATTTTTCAGCATATACTAGGGCTGGTCCCACGGTTGATAGCTCAAAATGTTGGCCCGAGGGTCCTCTATAAGTGGCCGAAGTGGCATCCCAAACGGAGAAGTGACGCGAAAGTTATTGGCAAAACAATAAACCCTATCAAATTTTCGGTAATAACATCCAAAAAATTACACCAGTTTAGGGGTTAATGTGTTATTGATCACCTCAAAGGGGGGATCAAATCAAGACAAGTGTAGACACAACACGTATATTGTAATCTCTGCGAGTGCCAGAAGTTCTGATCAGAGTCCAAATAATGATTCTAACATCTACTTTCATGTTGACGATGCCCGGAATCTTGCATTGTAAGCGGTCACTAAAGTGCCTATTCTAAAAATATTACGGTGGGTATACCCACCGTAACGCCAAACTTTGCAAGCTCGTACCGACCGCACAAGTAGGTTGCGGGGGTTAAACATATGGATTTTATGTGACCCAAGAGGTTGATTAAAGGACGGAAAACTTAATTTACACGTCTCCGATAAGTTTTGGGCACATTACACAACCTTGAAGTTGGGGAAATAACGGTGGGTAGAAAACTTCGCTTACGGTGGGTATACCCATTCAACTCTATTTGCAGACTTCTGCAGCTTGGTATAACATCAATATACTTATTTTTCGATATGTACTTTGATTTTGGTATATAACCGACGTACTTTTTGGTACAATATGTGCTGCCACCTCGCAGACCTCCGACACTTGCACATTCAAATTCAGGTACTATGCACACCAAATATACTATATACACAGTGCATTCCGATGATATTCGGGTTTGGGTATTTGGGTTCGTTTGGCCCGTTATCAAGTCATTTCTGGCGCATGTGGAGGCTCCATAGAGATTCACGGGAGTGTCTAGAACAAGTTGGTCACTGGTGACATGCCGTGATTCGCAGCCAATCATCGGTAATTATTGATACCCTTCAGGTGGGTATACCCACCGTAAGCACCTCTTACGGTGGGTATACCCACCCTTCGTAGAATAGGCAAAAGATCTGGCGCCAGGCGGAATATTTGCTAAGAACTCCCAGGTTTCGTCACCACCCAATTTCCATTTAACTGCATATTGCACTTTTCCTTTTCGGGTGCGCTTATCGATAACCTCGGAGATTAGATCAAGCCCTTGTGATTTACACAAGGGGCACAACCAATCACCCGCTGGCAAGTGGTCAAGGGGAGGCGTCAAGCATCTGATGTGAAAACCGACTTCAGAGAAATCATGCCCACCGTCACACAAAACCATCGGATTGTCTGAGGTGTATGAAGTGTCCTTGCACACCTCGCATGCTATCCGGTCAACAGCAGCTGATTGTATCTGTGCAGCTGAACTCTCTTTGCGTGCATATACAGTGAGTGGGTCGATGCTAAACATTTGCAACAGAAATTGTCGATTCTCGTATAACCGCTCCATCAGCTCCTTCTTAGACCCTCGTGTGTTTAAGTCAACCCGCGAGTCGCTGAGAAGAGTCATATAGTTTTTTTTGCATGACGAATCTCGTTTTAGCCCTGCAACTTTTGAAATCGCCTGGAAACAAATCTTATCCACCACCGCAGCCATGTCAGATTCAATCACTGAATCCTGCCCACGTTCCAAAAAAAAGTCTCTGTCGTTCCTCATCTTTTTGAAACTGACGATCAGCAAAAAATGTGGTGACGACATCAAGATCATCCTCATGCCCCATCACCTCAAGTGACAAGCGCTTCAGCTCTGAAGTAGACGGATTCGAACTCTTTGAAATACTTTTTCAGCTTGATGGAAGGCGGATCATCGATCGGGGGATATGATGGAATGTCCCCAGATTCGATACCTGCCTTGACGTCTTCCCAAGTCTGGTGATGCCCATCTGCTTTGCGTGTTGGCTCAGGTTGGCTGAGTTGTAGAAGTGCGCGTATCCTGACTTGTCTGCTGCTAACGCATTCATATCTTTGAAAGACCACGGGATATTGCACGTTTTAGCTTGTTTGAACTGTTTCGAAAACTGAGATGTTTTCGTCGCATCTGAACCCGTGACTGAAGGAGATTCTGAAAGCCTAGGTTTCTTGGCTGCGTGTTCCGCTGAGTCACTAAGGAGAGTGGCTGGCCTAATCGCGAAGGGATCCAACTTGGATTATACTTTACTCCAGAATATCGACGGCAGTTTTCCAGATTCGGTGGACACCTCTTGATGGAGGTTTTTGTACAACGCCATGTGCTGCGCGTCCATCAACCTATCGTCATAGAAAGACAGTAAAGAAACCGAGTTGAAAACAAATTGCTTTTGAAACGCCGCAACGACAGAATCCGTAGTCAGAGATCACGCTAGCAAGAAGCTCAGGAAGTTCCGGCAGAAGTGCCTTCTTAGCACTTGGAGGGTCCTCAACTGCGGCGTCGGCCATCTTTTCAAGTGGACTCCAATAAACCTAAGTCTGCTTTAAGCTCAACGAACAGGTATAAAAGTGTGAAGGTCTATAACTCTGTATCATTACAATTTACATTGTACAGATCTTGGCGTTATCGTTATTGTACAATTAAGGCCAATCGAATGCCTTCGTACAATAGGGATGCATGTGCGGACGGTGGATATTTCGAATAAAATATGGTTATATAATATATTCGCTGACCCTGCCCCCTAGATTTCTCGCTATGATTCGCCAACCCCCAGGACTTGGATTTTACCCTGGGGTGAGCACCCCTAGGACTTGGATTTTGCCCCTAAAGTACGAACGCCCCCGAGGAAAGTCACGGGACCACTGCTTGCTCCCCCCCCCGCCCGCCCGCTGGTCGTCCTCGAGCTCAACAATACTGTTGTTTGTTGTATTCGCGGATAAATTGACAAAATCAGGTACCCATTTCTTGTCATATATACTAACCGTAAATAATAGGGACTTCTGACCGTGAATACCTTTTGAGTCATGAGGTCTTTCCGGCTGAAACTGTGCATACATATAGGTATTGCATACACGAACACAACGATATATTGTTCGTTGTGATAAGATAAGTGAAACCCAAAGTCTGATACCCATTTCTTGTCGCTATAAACTAACCGTAACTAATAGGGTTTCTTGACCGTGAATACCTTTTGAGTCACGAGGTCTTTCCGGCTGAAACTTTGCATACATAAAGGTATTTCGTAGACGAACACAACGATATATTGTTTGTTGTGATAGGATACGTGAAACCCAACATCTGATACCCATTGCTTGTCGCAATATACTATCCGTAGATTCTACATAGGTTGGGGGATTGGGGGATTAGAGGATTGGGGGATTGAAAAATCACCATGTAAAATTATTAAATTTGGAAATGCCAAAAAATTGCAAATAATAAAAATCACAGTGTTATTTTTATGAATTGCATGTTTTTGAAATCTGTTTTTTTGTAATCTACATTGTAATTTTACTAAACTTAAGAAATTGTTCAGAATTCCAGAATTTGTGTGTGAGAACAGTGATTTTATAAAAACCATTTTTCCTTAAAATAAACCTTGCGTATGTTAAAACCACTTTGTTTTTTCTGTCGTGCGTATATATTTCTAAACTTCTCATTTACTGAATTCATTTACATATTTTCCCGATCAATAAAAATTTGGGTAACACTCACGCAGGTACAAATATTACAAAGCTTTTTCTCATATTGCAACAGTCAACAGTTACATACGGTAAAAACTACAATATTTTATGTAATGTATTGTATTTTGTCCCAGTTTCTTGTGCATGCACAACACCTTACGAAACTAGTTACAAAAAGTTCAGGCCACCGCTCTTACGCCTTAGCTCATTTGTGACGACAACGTCTTTTTGCACCACAATAGTTCCATCAGTAGGGGGTCTCGAAATATTGAAATGCGCCGGCATCAGAGCGAACACGCAACGTTTAACTGGACAAAACTGGCACTTATGAGAAACAAATTCTCCAGTACCCAACAACTTTCTCTGACATTGCACTACAACTCGCGGATAATTTGGAGGCAGGATGGGCTGAGCTGCATTGGTGGCCTTGGCAGTTGCACATCCAGCTCTACTCTTTGAGGCAGCACACGTTGCATTCTTAGCAGTCCCTTTTTGCAAAGACCATTCTTTCATCTCTGGGACTCGGTTGTTGCGGTCCGATGTCACAGACTCCAACGCTTCCAAAATAAGGTCCATTTCTGAGGTAGTAAAGCCGGACTGAATGTAAAAAGCATGCCCAGGGGCAAACCCCGCCTTCATGAGTACAAAGCAAATATGCTTGCACCAGTGCATCGTCGAGCCTCGCACACGATGTCCCATTTGATCTTGGAACTCTTTGCAGTCACAAAGTACAAACTTGTTGTGTTCATCCCGAAAATCGTGACCGAAAACCACTTCGTGCTGTGCAGTACGAAAGGCTCCAACAATGAAAGTGCGGTCAAGTACCGCTACGTCTTCACCCTGCGGATTGTAATGAGGAGTAGGCTCTTCGACCCTTAATAATATAAGCTTTTCAGGATTCGAGAATAAAGCCAACAATAGTTTGGCTTGACCCTTTGTTGTCTTTGAATTGTACTGACAAGGTTTCAAGGTCAGAACAGAGTGGCGTACTTTGTCTTTGTCGGGTGAATGAACCGAAGCTTTTTGTAAAAACTCCAACACCATCTCCTCGTTCGCCTCACCCGTTAGCTTGGAAAGTGGTTTCCAGAACAGGTCGAGTGAGCTGTTCAAAGGGTCAGGGTTGACCCTAAACTCGAACACGATCTTGTTTCGAACGATCTTTTGTCGTGCCTCCTTAACCACGGACACAACAGCCTGCAATAAAATAGGCTTGTCATTGGGGACATATAAGTTTAGCTTCGCAGTTTCACAGTGTAAACAGACAAAAACCTTTGCAATACCTGCTCTGGGGCTGCAGGCGATTTTCTTGGCAATGTCCTAGACTTGTCAGCGCGATGGTTTCGGCCTTCACTTGTTGCGGTCTCAGATTCTACCCACGTTTCCCAAACCTTGTCCATGATGTCTCCGGTGTAAGCCTTAGCCCGCTCAGCCGCCGCATGGTTAGCACGTCGCTCTTGGTACAAAGAATCCGTACGAGGCGTACGACGTTCCTCATGCCCACCCGCACACAAGTGTTTCAATTTGGTGGCCTGCGTCAGGAAGCTAATTACTTCAAGTCGTAAAGACTCGGACACAGATTTGTAGGTCCCAAGTGCAGCATTGTCCTTGTTGCCCAAAGCTTCAGCAAGGTTTGCTGAAGCGTCGCGAAAAAGGTGTAGAACACGTTCTCCCTCTCTCGAGTAAAAGTTGAACAAGCCTTTGAGGTCTGCTTGTACATCCTTGCGATCTTGACTCTCGATGAACTCCACCAAATTGTCCCTTGCAGTTACCAGACTTAGTGGCGTGAGTGCTTTCCACCAATTGTGCCAAAGTGAGTTAAAAAGGTTTGCCTTGAAAAACTTGTTCAGTCGTTTGCAGTGTTTACCCAGGTCTTGAGCAATGTGAAAGTCGCAATCTATTTCCAAGCACTTGCCCGTAAGCTCGTCACGGACACGTTCCTTTTTACGCGCTTCTATATTTTTTATCTTCTTGTTATAGTTCATTCGAAGGCCGTTCCAAGGTCCACCTACAAACAGAAACAGTTTCGTCATCGATGACAAAAAGATAAAAGGTAGTTAATTAAACAAGTGCAATGTGTGCTTCGAAAATATTTTCGTCATCGATGACAAAAAATATTTTAGAAGCACATTTATTCAAGTGAAATGCGGGACCTGAAACTTGGCTGTCATCGATCACGGGAATATTTCATATTGTTAATCTCACAAGGTGGAGTTGTGCAACTTGATGTTTAAGTCCCCCACTCCCCCACTTTACAGTCCCCCACTCCCCCAACTTGTGAAAACAGGTTGAAGCACTAGATAAAAAAGAACTACCTGCTGCGTCACGAACAAAACCACCAGGACGGAATTCTATACGACCGTCTGGAAAATATTGGAGATAATGATGAAACTCTTCATGTTCTCTTGCATAAGTTTCACAAGCGTAGTCCACCGCACCCCACATTGCAGCCTCGTCGTCGCCACGTTCACCAAAGGGCAAAGTGTTTACCGCTAGTTTTACTAAACCAAGTTGAGGAATTACGGCACATATTTTTTCCACGACACGTTGCTTTTTGTGTTTTGTGGCTGCCGTCTGAGTAGGCGAACTGGCCCTTGAATGGAGGTTTGCCCAAGTGTCGGTCCATTAACAGCATCACCTTGGCAGGAGACCAAGGGATGTCTAAAGGGCAAACGAAGTACAGCAGTGGAGCCCTGCAACGTCACCAAACAGTTTCAAACGAGTATATTAACACAGGTGTAAGTTAAACGAGTGTTGGTGAAGGGTTTACCTGTCGAAAAGTAACGCTCTTAGTCCTAGGTCTTCAAGCCGTGATTTAAGCTGCTTGACTTCCACGTGCGGGTCTTTGTGAGGAGTATATTTTGAACTCTTGCTTCCACTTACCACCTCCCTAAGGGTACGACTGTCCTGCACCGCCTCTGCAATGTTCAGCACGTCTTCCAAGGTGGTGTTCTCTTGACCAGTTAACATCTTGTTGAAGATGTTCGCTGTTGCCCCAATCCGTAATTTTTCGTTGCTAAGCTCTCCAAAACCAGGAAGAGCAGCATCGATCGCAGCTTTAGTAACTTCTGTCGGTGTTTGCTTTGCTTTCTTACTCAAAGCAGTGCAAGTGTGAGACCCTTCATGCTTGAAATAAAGAAGGGTTCCTCCTTCAGGAAGGTCTCCTCGTGCGAGTAGGAGTTTGGCTGCACAAACAGTGAAAGTCGTTTGTCCAGTGCACTTTTCGCAAACAGGCGTCTCAAACGGCTCGCGCCTCTTATGTGCCCCGACGACATGCTTAACCTGGAAAATATTTCAAGGAGTCAAATAATAATAGAATTTCCACAAATAAAGTTGACAAGCCAAGTAGTGTAATTAACGCACCTCTTGCACGTACTTCTTACCGAATATCTTTAAATAGTCACAGTCCGGGTTGTTACAAACGGCGTCACCAAGACAGAAAGCTTTTCTTACGGTGACCTTTGCCTTCAAAGCAGTCCATTTACTTGAAACTTTTGTACAAGTCCATTTCGTAAAGTGTGACCACGACCGATTTACACGAAAATATGGTAGGGTACCAAGTGCGGTTCCACGACAATCACTGGAAGCAGTTTTGTCAAGGTGTGCCCCGTAGCTGACTTCGCCATCAACATCAACTGGGATCTGCTTTGTGAATAAACACCCAGGAGGAAATGTGTCTGCGTACTTAAAAGAACTCTCCTCAAGGTTTACAACTGGTGTTTTCATCAATGAACTTGGAGAGATCATTGTGTGAGGTGAGGGAGTCTCTGGAGAATCTGTTAGATTTATGACTTCAGTTCTAGGCGAACCTTCCGGAGTTCCAACTGGCGAACAAGTCTTTTCGGCTACAAACTCGTTTTCTGGAGTAGCTTGAGGTGAACTGTCCTTTTCGGCTACAAACTCGTTTTCGACAGAATCGTTTTCCTCGTCAGGTAAACAACCAAAAACAACGTAACCGTAAGAAGGGTCAACCCTGTAAAGGTCTTCGTCACTTTCAAATTCGTTTCGAGCTGATTTAGACAAAGCTAAGCCGGACTTTGGGTCGAATCCAAAAGCGGCGCAAACCTCTTCATGAATTACAAAAAGTGCACCAAGAACCTTAACAGTTCGAACAGAACGACACCAACACTCGCCATTTGGGTTGTCCCAAAAGAAATCAACGAACTGTGTTTCCTCGCTCATCTTCAAATCGTTCACAACTATTTTGAAGAAATAAGTGTTGAAGAAGTTATTTAAGGATGTTTTGAATTTACCGTAAAACTAGTTGCGCACTAAATAAACAGCGCAAAACGCGCGCGCGCGCTAAAGAAAGCGGTGAAGCCAACATTAAATTATTTTGAACATATTTCATTAAGCATAATATTTTATATAAATCTAAGAACGGTAAGTTTATCTGTAATCGACGACGGAAATATTTTGTTTAGCACATTTATCAAGTTGAATTAGGGTGTTATAAAAATTTGTGTCATCGATGACGGAAAACTTCGAGTTCTGCACACACTGACCTCCCTAAAACGTCAAGAATAAACACTTACACACTTTTAAAGCAAGAAAATAAGCATATAAAATATATCTGTCCTTAATGACAAAAACTTTTAATATTTAAAAGACTAGACGCTGAATGTAAACTTTACCTACAACTCACAAGTGCATCCAGTACACAAGTGATGAAAACGTGTTGTGCAGAACTCGCAACAAATATAGCGGTAACGACAATCGATCAATTGTTCGACAGTCGACCTGGAGAGCGTAAAGTGGTCACGAATGTTTGCAGGGAAAAATAAAAATAATAAAATAAAAAGAAGTTCAATTTGAATAAAAATATTTTTTATGTCATCGATGACAGTAATATAACAAAGTGCACATTTTACGACAAGAATCTGTGCTCAAAAAACTTACCGTCCTCGATGACGGAAAGTTTTAATATACAAGAAAACTGGTGGCGAATTACGTAGTCCCCCACTCCTCCATTGTAGAGTCCCCCACTCCCCCATATTTTGCTACCCTTTAAGTTTGCAAATGTGGAGCAAAGCAAGTTATTTTGTCGAACATGCAAAGTTAGAACGCAAGCAAGCTGGTCAAGCAAATAAAACAAGTGAGGCAATTTACTTTCTTTTCGTTTCTAAAATATTATTTTACTCTAATGTTGTTCTCTAGTCAACTAGCACTAGTTCTTCTTCTTCAGACCAATTGGTCCTGCAGATTGGACAGGTGGCGGAAGTTTCACAACTATTTAAGTATTTCTCGAAACAGTTCGTGTGGTAGAATGTTGTCTTGCACCAGCAGCCAAGACCATTCGTAATATTTTCACACTCTTTGATCTCTTCCTGACACACACAGCAAACATCTAGTTCTTCTTTTGAACCAGGAAGTAACTTCTCAAGCAGTTCATTAAAAGACAGCTGCGCAAAGTCCCTGCGTGGTTGGTCTCTGTGAAGTAGCTCGGCTCCGTGTGTCAAACACGGAGCGTTCTGAAGAAAAGGAAACATCATGGCCAGAATCTCACTGTCATCTTCGTCGTTAATGTCAGTTGCGTACGCTGCGTGCAAGCTTTCTTGGGTGGAAGACATTTTGTTAAACTTTTACTTCAACAAAAAATGAGATAATGTTTTTTAAATAAATAACATTTACGACTAAGTAGCTGAACCCAGTCACAGAGTCACTGTCACCCGCTTCAGTGAAATTTGTGTCACTGCGCGCGCAAAAAAGTGTCACCGCGCGTGCGACGCGTGACGCGTCAGCGAGGTAAAATTTTTGCTAAGTCAAACTGGGTAACAGGCTGTTGTCGTAAATGTTTTAAAATAGTTACTTCCAAAATAATTTTACTGCCTCTAACTTGAGAAGTAAAAAACAGTTCCTTGAATATTTTTGCAACAATGGCTTCAGCTGCTGGGAGAAGGACTCCATTTGTCCAATTGTCTGACGCAAAAAAAAGTAGTACCGACCCAGGCACGATGAGCATCGAGGCGATTTACGCGCGCAGGGTTCTTCGTACTGAGCAACAGTTTTCTTTGAAGGACTGCTCCTTTACGGACAACCCGCGTGGGCACCCTCACAAGGGAGAGGAGTGCATGAAGCGCATTGCGGCGGTTGGGTTCGACCCCACTTGCGACATGCTCATGTACGAGACTCCAGGGAAGCAGTAAGTGTTTTTTCTTTCTCCAATTGAGTTGTTTGTTTTTATTTCTTTCGAGTGTTGTCACTAAAAATACCTTTTGAGCAGGACAAAGTGCATGGCAATTGACGGCCACGGTAGAAACGAAGGCTTCAAGATTGCCTTCAGTCACGGAGCCACTGTTGCAGGCGAACAAGTTCCTCCAGGTGACAAGCGTTTTACGCAGTGTAAAGTTCAGGTACTTTCCTCTTTCTTCGGGTTTCAACTTTATTTTTTTACATGTTTACTTTACATATTTCCGTCATCGATGACGGGAATATCTTATAGGTGCAAAAATACAGGTTAGTTTAGCCAGTGTCTGCTGTTTCCGTCATCGATGACGGAAATATTTTCTTGTACGGTTCTTTTTTTTGTAAGTTTACCGTCATCGATGACGGAAACATGTGCTAAAGGCAAAAATACAGGTTATTTTAGCCAGCGTCTGCTGTTTCCGTCATCGATGACGGAAATATTTTATCTTCACTTCCAGTTGTACACTGTTCTTGTACCAGCGTTTGATTTAAC
Organism: Cymbomonas tetramitiformis; assembly: GCA_001247695.2. Lineage (NCBI taxonomy): Eukaryota > Viridiplantae > Chlorophyta > Pyramimonadophyceae > Pyramimonadales > Pyramimonadaceae > Cymbomonas > Cymbomonas tetramitiformis. The sequence goes on along the minus strand of LGRX02031884.1, from coordinate 18,231 downwards.
TCGTTGTTTCTTAACAGATATTTTCCAAGGACATTACTCCGCTTGAAATAAACTTTTTGGCTGGCTCTCGCTTGGTTGCTAATGAAAAAGGTTCAAAGACGTACACGTTTTACAGCAAGTTTACGTTCTTCAAACGGCACATGCGGAACTGGCCTTCTCTTCACGGTGGCAAGAAGCCAACTGGTCCTGGGATGAAGGCTGAGCTTGGAGCAATTGACAAAGAAGAGTACACCGAGTATTTTTTCAAGAAGCTAATCAACATCTACGACGTGCTGAAGTTGGACCCTCGCTTGGAGCAGTGTGTTGCAACGAACTGTCAAGCACTAGGACAGTACTCACCTTTCGGATTCTCGAGCCTCTACTCTAACGGGCAGTTGGCTAAGCTCTCTTCAGCTCAAAAGGTAAAAACCACTTGTAACATTGTATATTTGTTTCAGGGAAGTTGGTTTCTTACAGTATTTTGCCTTTCAGGTCAAGGTGTTTGAGGAGACTTGTCTCAACGTGGAGTACTGGAAACCTGGGAAAGATGGCGAGCGACCTCAATGGCTACCAAACAAGAAGACGAAAGACCCCTCGGTTCCTGTAATCTCCTCAGCAAGGAAGTTCACAGACCACTGTACAGTCACGAAGTTACGAGAGGATGTCGAGTCTGAGGTGAAGAGCCTTTTAAAGAGGGACAAGCCGACTTACAACGAGACGAGTGCGAACGATTGGTTTGACATGCTTCGAACCGGCAGGTGAACACTTTTGAGTTAACTTCGTGGTATTTTTCACAAAACAAATCTCAAAGTAGAACTGCTGTTTCAGGCTGGACAACGATCTGTTCTTGTTCGACAACAAGCCTCCAGCCTCCCACACAGCTTGCAGGATGACGGAGGACGAGATTGCCAAGAAGAAGTCAATGCTGGTCGGGAAGTTCAAAAAGGCAGCTGGGTGGAAGGACCTCAGTAAGACCGTTCTGTCACCAACTCCATCCAACGTGAGCAACTTGGTTTCTGGAACCAACGTCGAGGATGAGGCCGATGACGCTGCTGACAAGAACGGCGAAGAAGATGACGCTGACAAGAACGAAGACGAAGATGCTGGTGACAAGAACGACGACGACGAAGAGAACGACGACGACGAAGAGGCCGATCATGACATGGAGAGTCACAAGGGAGCCGAAGACGAGCAGGAAGCAGAGTTTGAGGGAGAAGGAGAAGAGGCGCAGACACAGGATCAGCGCGCAGGGCTCTGGACTCCAGAGGGTGGTACTCCAGCTCAGACTCCCACAAAGTCTGACCCGACGGGCGGACGGACCCCACGGGATCCAGAGGAGCATCGAAGAATCCGTGCGATGCTGGATGCCCCCTACAAGCCTGGCAGTGTAGAGCATCTTCTTGGCGGTGCGTTCCCCTCTTTTTTCTTTTGAAAGATGTTTAACACTTGACATTCGTGCAATCTGAAAGCTCGAGTGTAACTGTTTGTTTGACACACAGACACTCAGGAGCAAGAAGCGATGGTGGCGTTGGCAAGACACACGGTCAGAGTCGCTAGCACAAAGTTCAAGAAGTTGCGAACAAAGCTCCAGCTCAAACATGGCAACACCTGGGCGATGATGCCGAAGGCTGCAAAGAGAAAGTTAAAAGAGTGTCATCTGAAAGTTTCGAATGCAAAGCTTCAACGCCAGAAGGTCTTCCAGTCCGTCAGAGAGGCAAAATTGAAGGAGGAAAAGATGCGTGAAGAAGAAGCTGCTGCGAAAGAGGGAACAGAAGGTTCAGGCGCGAAAGACTCCTCAGAAGGTGAAGAAGATTGCGTCGTTGAAGGCGAAGTTGAAGGAGGTTCGGAGCAACAAGAAGACATGGAAGCCGAGCCTGAGGATCTTCTTCGACCTTCATCTGGGAAGGAGGAGGTGCGGCTTTGTCGATCCCACCAAGAAACATGTTGTCAGGGTAGAAGACGAGCAAGATGGGGGAGTGGGGGAGTAGTCCATGTAAATATTGTTTTTTTACTGTACGATTTGAACAGTACCAAAAGACTTCGTCATCGATGACAAAGTGATGTGTTTTTGACTTGGATTGGTACGTTTAATGTGCCTGAGTAAACTGCCTGTCATTGATGCCGGTGACATTACTTTTCATCATTTACACGTGAAGAAATATGCACTCACTACCATCCTCGTCATCGATGACAAGGATATTTTCTAACTGTGAATCGACCTTCAAAAAACACATGGCCTCGCTGTTTTGTCATCGATGACAAGTCGTTTGTGAAAAGTAAATACAAGATTTAAAGATGGTTTTCCTTGCTTTGTTTTGCAGCGATATTTTGGAGGAGAAGGTTTCGTCCTTGGAAGCACTTGGGATCCGAGTTTGGTTAAGCCTACCTCAGACTACGGTTACACTGAGTTTACTCTGCGTAACGCCATTGACCGCGACGGAAACTTGTGGGCCAGTCAAGAAGGGGACGTGCCTACGGAGCTGATGAAGTTCATGGCCGAGAACCCTCTGGAAACTCTGGAGGAGGGATTCTTTGTCACTAAGCTGTACGTTGACGTGCCTGGAACAGGGACGGCCAAGGTCCCCCCTACTCGCGTGTACTTTCAGGGACACCTGGAGAACTTCGGCACACGGGCAAACAAGGAGCTGGCTTGGGTGCTACAGAGCGAGATTCTCACGGGCACCGGCATCCCAGCCGTTACTGTGGCCAACTGTGACTGCATGGACAACACCAAGAAGTTGTTGACTGAGTACTTCAACGGAGTGGGCATTGCGGCTGTTATTTCCGATGTTCCCTGGGGTAAAGAGGCCGATGCTGGGTACAACACAACGATTGACTGGAAGGCTTTCATCCCGAACGTGTGCACGGCCATCTCAGACCACTCTTCCTCTCTGTCTGCAGAGGTGAAGACGATTGATCTGGCTGCGGTGCCCAAGACGAAGAACATGAATGGCGAAACTATTTTATGCTTCATCGGGTCCTTGGAAGTTCTGTTGGACATTCACCGTGAGGGAGAGCCGTTTCAGTTCAGTGGGTACAGCAATCTACCTGGTAAGTTGTATTCACATTGTTTTGAGAAGATGTGCCTTCGGTAAGGAAAACAAGAGTTGACTTTTGTTGTTAAACAGGTTTCATCACGCAGACGCGCATGATGAAGAAGAAGTACCGCATGAACAGCCCAATCTCTTCCGGGCACTACTACACCTGTCTGTCAAAGAGGCCATCGCAGGTGGTGATGGACTGGCGGTAACAATACTTGGTCCAAAGTCCCTACGTGAAAGAGCTGGGTGTAGATGTGCTGACAACCACGTACACGGGCAATGTGCTTGGCCCAATCACGCACCAGGAACGAGAGCACATGTTGGGACTTGTGCAAGACAAGCTTCTTGAAAAGATGGAGGAGTATGATCCGCGAGTAACCACTGAACTTCCTGAATACAAACGCAAGGCCTCGATGTTAACCGAGTACATGAAGCAAGAGTTTGACCGTGTGGATGCTCCCTTTGCACCGCTGTACACTCAGGACACCTTCAAGCACAGGTGCCAGGAAACCGGTTGCACCACCTTTGGGGACCAGCAGGTTTGCCCCAAGAACGGGAAAACTCTCGTGAAGGGTCAGAAAAACCCGGCGATGATGACATTTTTGACCGGACGTTACACGAAGCAGATGGGGCAGTTGGTGGCCGACCCCTTCATGGGTTCTGGTAAGACCCGTGACTTGCTTAGTTTTATGCATTATGCAGCACTTACCTTGTAAGACAAATGTTAACTAAACTGAATATTTGGGGCAGGTTCAACTGGAGTTGGAGCACTCCGAGCCAAGCGTGCCTTTTTGGGGATTGAGAGTTGCACCACCAGCTTCTTCGGGGCTGTGTACCACCTTGCTCAGGCACTTGCTGAGATTACCAAGTCAGAGGAGGAATAGGCTAGTGAAATATGTTTGTTGGTGTGTATATTTGTCTATTTTGGCCCGTGAATGTAGCAGACTGGTTAAGTAAACAAGAATAATGGTAAGCCGGTGGCAGCGGTAAAGTGTAGTGAGTGTTCAAGCGTGGTCACAAAAAAATGTCTAGTGTGTCCCGCATGGTTTTCTGAAATAATTAAACCGGCAAAGAGTCTACTAGCTAGGAAGCGTGAAGTTATTAGTCTGCATAATTTAACAAGAATAATGCAAAAGTGCACGGCTGTGGTAAAGTGTTGCGCGTGTCCGTCCGTGAAAGTGTTGCGTCCGTGAAAGTATTGGTACGTAAAAGTACACCAGAAAAATGTCAAACCGGTGGCAGCGGTAAAGTGTTGTGCGTGTTCAAGTGTGGTCACACCAAATTTCCCGCATGGTTTTCAATATTTATGAAAACAGTGGAAAGACTACCAGTAAACTTGAAGATATTAATTAGAATAATGTTTTAAGAAAACAGGGAATTTAAGAAAACAGTCGGCTGACGGTATAGTTTTATTCGTAGGGAAGAAATACGGGATCTCAAATTTTTCTAAAATTACAGCTCTAAAATTCACAATTTCAAATGAATCTTTGGGGAACGGGAACCAAAATTTTGTTGATATTTTTGCCACAAATACCGTTTAATGAGGTTTCAAATTTTTGTGTATCCATAGTTTCACAGGGTAAAAATTAAAATTCCAACTTTTTAGAAACTTGAATTCTGGTTTTTCACCCTGTGATTTTTTCAATCCCCCAATACCCCAATCCCCCAATCCCCCAATCTATGAATGCTCCTATCCGTAAATAATAGGGTTTCTTGACCGTGAATAACTTTTGAATCATGAGGTCTTTCCGGCTGAAACTTTGCATACATATAGGTATTGCATACACGTGCTTTTCGTTTTCGTGCTGTTTTTGTGGAATATAATATGGTAATTTACTCAGCAGACCTATGTATGTTACAGGTTGGGTGTACTGGAACGGCACTCAATTTCACCACGTACGAACCCTGCTGCAATTTAAAAGGCGACTTCTTGAATTCTGGCCTTCTACCCTTTTCTCCTGCAGCCCGTCGACGGGAATCTGTTTTGTGTACGCTGTGTGCGCATACCAGTTTCACGGGTGCATTCAGTTTTCGTCATTTCTGCTCCGATGGGACATCAGCCCCTTCGGCGCAGTGCGCCGAAGGAATTGTCATGTGTTTCACATGTTCTACTAACCATTCGGCGCCCGCGTTTTGTTTCAGGTCCCCGAAGGCAATCTTCAACGCACAGAAGTGGAGCACACAAGGTCGCGTCCCGAATAGATAATTTAGGCTTGGCTGCTGTTACGTGGCTGCTGTAATTGTGAAATCGAATTAAACGCAGATAGAATTTTTTTTGTAATATTAGTTATTATTATTCAAAATTTGTAACTTGCTTTTTGTACAGACTTTGCTTTGAATCCTCCTTTCCGTGCATGCTCGATCGAACCTGACTACAATGCTGTTTCTTCGAACTCAGCTTGTTCCCCGGCCTTGGCCTGCGTACGAGCTCCGACTCACAGCTGCTAGCACCGCATCCGCCGGGTTTTCTCGTCACGTTGCGCCTTCGTTTGCTGCACAGCCCAATCGTCGGGGACAGTAGCGCTTTGCCGTGGATTGCCGTACGTGCAATCCACGGCTGAGTGGTACAGTCCGCCTTGCATGGCAAACGCACAGCAGCGCTTTATATTTATACTTTATATATGCATATACACCCAGCGAATACCCGCAGATATGCTCGGAGTGGGAAAATACAGCATGATTGTATAACGTGTCAATCACCCGCATACTTATATATCTGGTAAGTATGCAGCAGTTTTACATATCTGGTAAGTATGCAGCAGATTTACAGGGTATGTAAGCTGCTGCATACTTAAGGGACCTGGAGTTATAGTTAGCATAATGGCGGGAGGTGAATATTTCTTGTAAATATGCAACGGGTGCATACTTATTCCATAAGTATGACATAGATGGAGGGTGCATATTTCCCACATATCTATCGAATGTATCTTAAATTTGGCAAATCTACACAAGTTGCATTCTCCTATGAAAGTATACAACGTGGAGTTATAGTTAGCATACTTACGGAAGACGTCAAAAAGCCGAATCTCTACGTAGGTTATGCGGGTCGAAAAAACCCGGATGAAGCGGAGAGATGAAGTCGTGGAAGTCAGAGTGCTTGTCGTCGACGATGGAAACGTTGGCGTCGAAGTTGATGTCTAGTGAGCAAGCACCACCAGACACCACCAGAGTGTAGCCAGAGGTAAAATGTCGTCGTCGAAGTAAGTTCAGCGTAGAATGCAACGCGGCGATGCGGGCACGCTGACGCAAAGAAGCCATGGCCACTGAAACTGTAAAATATGTAGGGAAAGAAGTTTGGGTTTGGAGATAAAACGTAACTTTTCGTAAACTTAACAATTTCCGGCGATGAAAAGTGAAACTGGTGTGGAATTTGACGAGGGAAACGTTGGTGAAGTCAAAATAGTCGTGCGGCAAGTCGGTTTTCCTGCAGAAGAGGTGCTGCTGGACAGAAAGTCGATAGAGAGTTTGGGTTCGTGGTGATAACTTAAATTTCTGTTAGGGCTAGATAAGCAAGCCCTCAATATATCATATAAAATACAAGTATGCGCTGTGTTGTTGAACGGCAAACACAAGCGTCAGATAATAGCGGGATGAGGTGCAGAACTTCTGTGTGAAGATACTGTTGAAGCCCAACGCTTCGCTCATCTATACCATACGTCTCCCATCGCATAGATGGTACCGCCATTGGGTTGTGAACCCGAGACGTTGGTTGAACGACCAGTATCGTTAGAACGAATAGTTCGTTCATACTGCGCATGCGTGTTCCGCACATGCTTAAAGCAAAGATGGTTCTTGTTTGTTACTTCAAGATGTATCTTGCTTTGCCATCTTCGAGTTCGACGTACGAACTCTCGATGACAGGTGTCATTCAAGTCTTTCCTTGAATAATGACAGATGACGTGACTTATCATCTGACGACATGTACAATCATAGTCGACCGTACTGACGACTGTCATTATAATATATGACATGACTCGACATGACATGACATGGTATGACATGTCTGACAGGTATGACAGGTATGACACATATGTCATCGGTCATGACCCTGTATGGTATGACATGTCTGACACGTATGACACGTATGACATGTATGACACATATGTCATCGGTCATGACCCTGACAGATCTCCCCTCTTAAAGAGTTGTGACCTCACAACGGGCATACCTTTGTATATGTCTATGATGTCTTTGTTGTTGTTGCTTCTTGCTGGTACCAGTCTTCTTACACCGATTTGAGGCGTCCCTCATGGTGCTTTTAGGTTATTGGGGGGAACTGAGTCCACTTTAGTCCCTCACCTTACAGTTCTTAGGATGTAGCCCCCTTTGAAGTTCGTATCGTATTTCAGAGTGACGTTTCAAGGTTCAATGAACTTGCGTTTCGTGATACAGATTGACGCTGGATTACTGATTGATCCACACGTATCGTGCGTCAGAGTGACGATTCAAAGCATCCGAAGTGTACGTTACGGATTATTTGCGCTAGCCGTCGTTGCATTGCGAACGATGATCCCACGATTTAACGATTTATAATCGAACGATTCTCGGCCTGATATAATGCACCCAACCCTTCCTCCCCTCCTTAAGCTACTTTGGAGGATCATAGGTGGCAACGGGGAGCCCGTGTTTGTTTCCGGAGTTATTTCACCGGGGGCTTGTTTTATTGCAAACGGAGTGGCCCTGCTTAACGGGATTGGACTTATAATCCTTACCCGGTCTGCTCACTCTTAATATGGTCCAGTACGCACGCTTTGACGAACATCTATCGCGATGAGTGAGAATGGATTCGCCACGTACTAATGTGATATTTATTTAGTTATGTTTGTCAAGCACAACTTAGGATCACAACTCCGTCTACCTCAGTCGATATCTCCGGTAGCTTCGGATGACTGGCCAAGAATCCGATGACAAACCACGGTTTTGGCAAAGGTAGTATTTAGCAGTTTTTATTTATCCACAGATATGATATCTCGCATGTGCGTATCTGTGCAAGGGTATGATTTGTACAAGGCTCACTACACCTTTAGCAAGGAAGGATCAATTTCCTGCTTCTATGCAACATAATGATAAAACATTAAGAGCAAGGTTATAGATGATCGACATGTATTAGTATATATTACAAGAAGTAAGGGCATGAGGCTTAATATAATGTTTAGCCTTCATAGGCAGCTATAATGTCTGCTGCATTGGTCAGCTCTGTGGCTTTGACCCAGGTGTCATGCTCAGGGCCGTAGCCTGCATATCGCACTAAATAGTATTTGACACCTCTAGTGAACTTATCCGAGAGTATACGTGATATCTCAAATAGTGGTTGCCCTTCTTCGGTGATCATCTGTGGCAGAGGCAAAGGTGCTTGGATCGAGTCATTGTACAGCTCTAATCTGGATACAGGCTGTACCGGATGAATACGGATATCGAGGTTTCCGAAATCTAACTCGTATGCACGGCCATGGCTAAGTACTTTAGAAATGGTGAACGGCCCAATATATGGCTGCTTAAAGTGTCTGCCTGCCTCTGTCAAACCAGTCCATTGAATAAACTCGGTCCGTAAAAGAACTTTCTGCCCAACTGCAAACTGCCGAGGCATGTGAGTCTTATTGAATCTGGCTTGGCTAATTTCTGCTGCTCGGAAAATGTTGTCTACCGCGTTGGCATGTACAGCCGAGTACTGGTCAAAATGATCTCGAATAGCTCTTTGTATTGGAACAGGAGCTTCTGGCGGAATAGTGATTACCAGGTCATGAGGCGAAAGTGGTTGCGCCATCGAGTCGAGATAAAATGGTGAATAACCAGTTGATGCAGAAACTGTGTTGTTAATTGCAAACTCCACCAGAGGCAACTTGTCCTCCCACGAATTGGCTGAAGTATCATTGCAACAACACCTGTGGATGAAAAAAAATACCACCTACGTAATCAGTTTACAAACCAGAGGATGGTGAAATCGAATCATGAATCAACAATTTGAAAAGTACCTGAGGATATCCTCGATGAAGGCATGGCTCCTCTCATTGGCAGCATTCGACTGTGGATGGTGTGAGGACGTCATAGACAATCTTGTACCAGTAGATTTCCACAGTGTTTGCCAGAATGTAGAGGTGAATCTGGGGTCTCGATCTGAGATGATGTTCCTCGGAAGACCATGGAGCTTGAAGATATGCTGCATATATAATGAAGCAGTATGCTGAGCTGTCCAGGTCATGCTGAAGGGAATGAGATGACATCGATGAGAAAATTGGCACATCACCACAAATATACTGTCGTGCCCATTAGTGGTGATAGGCAGGTCAGTGATCCAATCAAGAGATACATCTAGCCATTTTGTCTTAGGCACGGAATATCGTATATGTGCCTGACCATAAGGCTTGTGTCGCCTCGTTTTCTGGCGCTGACAAACGGGGCACTCCCGAATGTACTTGATGGCTGCCGTTGTCATTCCTGGCCAATAATACCGGCTACGCAGAAGATGAAGCATGCGATTTTTGCCTACATGACCAGAAATAGTGGCTGAATGGCACTCATGAAGGAGAATGTGGCGAAGCTGTGTGATCTCACCGTCATCTGTGGGGACTTTAGCTGTTGGTGGAATGTTCAGCTGTCTGCCATATATGGTCTTACGATAGATCAACCCCTGAATGAGCTCGAAGCTGTAGCTGCTGACTGACTGTGATGAAGTCGATGATGTCAGTTTAGCCAAAATAGTCTGTGCAAATGTATCACGATCATATTCGGATATAATGATGTCGTGTAGCTGATGAGCTGATGAAGAAGATATAAGAGCAATGAATGTAGGATCTGCAGATGGCATGACCTCGCTGATGTCCATGTGCTGAAGACAATCAGCGAGTTCAAAAAGTGCAGAGATACGAGTGAGTGCATCTGCGACTTTATTCTTATCGCCAGCAATATGCTCTATACGGAAGTTGTACTCGGAGAGCTCATCCAACCACCTTGCCTGTTTGGGGCTCAGTGTGTATTTGGTCTGGAAATAAACCAGTGGCTGATGATCTGAGCGTACAATGGTCTCAGGAGCTCCCAACAAGATGTGGCGAAAGAATCGGAAGCCCTCCACAATGGCAAATAGCTCGATCTCAGGAATAGGCCAACGTCTCTGTGTATCGGATAGAGTGACGCTGTGATAGCCACATGGCTTCATACCTTTTCCTTGATCCTGGAGTATCACTTGACCAACGTGTGTGCCTGATCCATCGACCTCCATAATAGATGGCAGTTTCTGATCTGGAAGCTGTAGTACTGGAGCGTTACCGGATGGCACTTTTGAGGTTATCAAATGCCTGCTGCTGCTCAGATTCCCAGACAAACTCTGCATTATCTTTAAGGAGACGATTGAGCGGCTCGGCAACTTTGGAGAACTTTGGTATGAATCTCCTGAATTGACCGACCATGCCCAAGAATGACCGAAGGGATGACTTGCCATCTTTAGCCATACGGCGTAGAGGCTGTTTTCCAACGGTAGGACCATAAGACACTGGAGGCTGAATTGCCACAATTGCTCGGATTCTGTCTTTGATGATGGACAAGCCTGCTTCAGAGATGTGATGTCCGATGAAGTCTATAGATCTGACGAACAACTCCACCTTGGAAGGCCTGATGAAGAACTGGTGTTCTCTGCAACGCTGGAGAAACTGTCGGACATGACTCACGTGGCTGTCAAAATCCGGACTGTATACGATGGTATCGTCCATGAAAATGACAAGGAACCGATCGATGAAGTCGAAGAATGCCCGATTTCCTACACGTAGAGCTGTTGCAGGAGCATTGGTCAATCCGAAAGGCATGACTGTCCACTCATAAGAACCGTATCTGGTGCGAATAGCTGTTTTGTGAATGTCATCTGGATGTATAGGGATCTGATGGAAAAACTGATTGAAGTCAAATCTGCTAAACCATCGTGCGCCTTTTAGGTGTTCAAGAAGGGTGTCGTGAGGTGGCAATGGATACGTGTCCTTAATTGTGATGTTATTAAGGGCTCGATAATCACAGCACATCCTCCACTTCCCACCTGGCTTAGGAGCGAAAATGATAGGACATCCATATGGAGATGATGACGGACGAAGGATACCCAAGTCGACATATTTGATGATCTGTCGTTTGAGTTCTTCCATCATGGGTACTGGAATGGTACGTACTGGCTGCGATGGTGGCTTGTGCCCAGGTTCAATGTTGATTCGATGATTACCACCTTCAAACCGTTCTGGCCTATGCCCAGCTGGAAGATCCTCCTGGAATATGTCTGAAAAGTCTTCTCTCATCTGTTCACGTGCTGCTGTGACCTCGGGGTCTTCCATAGTGGTGTCTGTGTCTGATGCTGTAAAGACCAGTTCACCGTCGACCTCTGAGAGAAAGAAGAGATAAGCTACGGCTTCTTCAGCCGAACCACTGGATCGAATACGACGAAGGTGCTTTCTCATGGTGGTGGCGCTGACCAATTCCATTTCAGGAAGGTCATCTGAGCCTGGAGTCTGTTCAACTCTGGACAATACTGTGCGAATACTGGAGCCTGATGAATGCTTTCTAGTGATCGTCAGATTTTTGGTCTGAAAGGCAATGTGTGGATTTCTCCTCTCCAACCAATCTTGACCCAGAATGACAGTGAATGGTTTCATGTCAATGATGTAGAAATCTTCTGTATCCTTATACTTGCCCAGCGTAAATGTAGCCTTGGGAAGATAGGATGTGCATGGTAGTTGGCTTCCTCCAGCCAATCCCACTGAGAACGATGAAGAGTCTGTGGGTGCTATACCAAGCTGAGCTCCAGCGAACTGTCTGTCAATGAAAGACGATGTGGCTCCTGGATCTACCAAAATGTGAGTACTCTGTCCATATACTTTCCCTTTGTACAACAACAGCTTCTTTTGTGATTTCAGCTGTGCTGTTTGAGACTGCATCTGTGCGATGTGCTCTGAGGGAGTGTCCATCTGCTGAAACTGCAATGTCAGACTGGAAAGGACTTCTTCTGAGATACTCTCAACCCGGCCACTTGCTTCAGTGGTATCTTCAGGCTGATCTACCCTCGGGGTGCTCTCAACACCGGTACCTGTGCAGTACCCTGAGAGTTTCCCTGAGGAGCTGGAGCTGAAGCTGGAACTGGAGCTGGAGTTGCAACTGCTGCATTGATGCTGTGCTGACTCTTCAGTTCCTTAACCAAGGTGTTGATCGTGTTGATGAGTTTGCCGGACCCATCCTTAGCACCCTGATTCTGCTGCTGCTGTCTCCGGTTCTGGAAAGGACTCTGAGCTGGTGGCTTACCCTTGATCTCCTTTCCATCTGGGGTCTTGGTGGAATAGCAATCCTTTTCGATGTGACCAACACGACCACAACGATTGCAAGATTGAGGATTCTGTGATTTTCCTTTTCCTTTGCCCTTGCCTTTTCCACCTTTTCCCTTGTTCCGATTCTGATTGGAGTTCTGGCTGCCACTCTGATTCTGATTCCGATTTCTGTTGGATCTGTCATATGGCTTCTGGCCACGTCCTTTGTCCTTGTCCTTCTTGGCTGGACCTCCGGATGACTGCTCCTTCTGACCCCGATAGTGAAGGGTTTCTGACTGCTTTGAATGAATGACATAATTCAAATCAAGCAGTATCTGTGTGGTTTCTTGCCACGACAGATTGTTCCTTTGCTCTTCTGTCAGAAATCTGAGTTGGAACTGTCTGCGGAGATCTCGATCCATACTGGTGACGAATCTATCCTTTATTAGCACATCATTCAAATCAACTGCTGCTAGAGAAGCCAGTGATGTGAATGTGCGCAAATAATCTGCAAAGGTTTGGGTTCCTTGAGTCAGTGCCATAAGGTGTTTCTTGGCTACTGATCTCTTGTGAGGATTACCAAATTGTCTGAGGAATGTCTGTCTGACCATTTCATAGGTGGCATGTGGCTGTTGTGCCAAGACCTGAAAATAGTGTCTGTCGTTGTTCTGAATAAGAGTTAGAAACACTGTAATCAAGTCCTTATCCTGGACACCTGGATAGGTGAACTGGAAATATCGGTCCACCGTGTCCAACCAGACTTCTGCGTCCTGTCCTGATTTGAATTCCCTAGGTGGTGTCATTTTCACCTTTGGGACCAAACTAGGTGGAGCTGGTGCTGGGACTGAATCTGTATTTGGATCTGTAAAAACCATCGGAGGATTATCTTCTGTGAACTCGTTTTCTGGTTCCTGAGGCTCATTAGCTGGATCCCTAAATCGGCTCATATATATCTGGCTTCATACGACTGATGTTGTCATAGTAGCCTATCTGGTCATATCTGGTTTGTGTGTCGGCATAACCAGCGATCCATTTCGGGACTTTAAACCGGCTGAATGCATCATATGAACCAAGAATGTCGAAAAACCATGTCGATGGATCTGGGTCGATATTAGGAATCTCTGGCTCTTCCTCTTCGAGTGCAACCATCTAAAAACAAAACACAGCACAAAAATACCTTCAGCTAATCGACTAACTGAGTGTGTGTGATTTATATGTTATATATGGTATATCTGTATGTTTACATACATGTAGTACATTCGTACATAATAATGAGGTAGGTATATATGTATATCCACCTTCTTCCCCCCTCAAGGAAGTGTGTGATATAAGGCAGTTGTCAATTGCCTGTACCTCATAAATAGCATGCATTCCATATAGGAAGCATCTGTTACAGTTTTAGGGTTGTTGCCCGATATATCATAATGTCTGTGTCGAATACAGCATGATATGTTAATGCCAAACACTAAGTTTATCGAATATATAGTGGCATTTTAGGGCATGTCAGGTTACAGTGGCCCATATACCCAATAATGTGATTAGGGTGTTACGTGGTATCAGTAACCTAAAATAGGTAAAAATAAAGCAGTATAAATATTTTGCAACCATTTTTAGGCAAAACTGCATTTAATACCATACTGAATGTTACGTGGTTTTCAGGAGGTATGTTACAGCCCTGACACACACATTCAATTTTTAGGGTGTTACACATGCTGCATAAGTCAGGGATTGTTTATTGATAGCTAAATATTCATTTTAGCAAAAAAAAATCAATCCGAAATTTTCAAAAAATTACACGTACAGCATTTTGATCGATTTAGTGTTACAGCCAATATGTATACCCCCACATATTCCACACCTATTATCTAGGGTGTTACACGAGATATGACATGTGTCATTATGATTTTCTCATACCTCAATAGGTATAAAATCATATTATTAAATAAAATAGGGTCCGATTTTCAATTTTCAAATCTATCGCAAACGGATTTTACCCATTTTGGCCGTTTTTGGCTATATAATACATATCTCTGTGTGTGTGTGGAATGCAAAGTACAGAAGCACTGCAAATCACTTTACATTTGCACATGACAAATTTCATGGCATAAAAGTGAATTATTCTGCATATCAACATCTGAGGTTGATCACATTTCTGGGTTTTACTGATTTAAACCCATGGCAGTAAATGTACTTTCTGATGATATATATAGAGTCATCAACTTAAGCGGAATATCCACTTTAGTGATATTTATCAATCTATGATATGTTTTGAGCATAGGTCTGTGCTCTAAGATTTATCAAAATGATATCTCTTATTTTTAACATATCAGGACATTGCTTGATTATATAATCAAAGCAGTTTGACACAACACATTTGTATGTGTGTGCTTGTCCTCAACAACTTCTATCAGATGTCAATATAGTTACTGCTCTGAAAGAGTTACATGCATTTTGAACTGATCAAATCTGAATCAATTGTCATTATGCAATGTACTTGTTGTTGTTGCTCCAGCGATGATATGTGGAATGACGAATGGACTGCGCCCAACAGTTACCAGCTGTTGCATGGGCACAGTATATTGCCTTCGGGTCTGGAGATAACTCCATCCAGCCCTTCAGCATGTTGGATTATCTGTTCCCATATCTATCGCCATCACTGACACTTCACACGCACATGTGTTTGTGAAGTGTTATCTACATTATTGCTGGATTCAGTGACCCGTAGGTCATAACTTATCTGACTCCCGTTAGCTGTACCAGTACTCGTACAGTACTAGGTGACAGATCCCTAGGTCACAGACACCTTATATTCGTTTACCTTTATAATCAGTTTACACTTGTATGAAAAGTATTCAGTGACCGCCCCGATATAATACGTTATATTTTATCTCACAGGTTATGGGGTATTACCCCGCTTTTATCACTGCTGACTTTGCCATGATTGGCTAAGCTTTTCCGCTTGGCGGGGCGTTGGGGCCTCGCGAGATGTTGAATTGGCCACTTTAGGGCGCGCGGTTTGCGCTATGTTGCGGTGAGATTGCGTGTTGGGATTTTCGGCAACTTCTTCGGGTGTCCGCGTTGGATTTTGTTTTAGACTGGGCTTGATCACCCCTGTCAACAACTCCTTGGCCGCCGCGTATTCGACTTCGTTGATTTCGTTCGACCCCTTCTTCTCCTCACTCCGCAACTGCATTACGGTCGCCCGCCACCTTACAATTTGACACTCGCCTTTTCCCCAACCCCCCTCCTACAGGAATTTATTCTGATGACTTCATCCTCAGTTGGAACACCGGCCATGGGCGCTAGAATGCGCCTTGACTCGATCTTTGCTAGGAACGTGGGTGCTCGCTATAAGAGCACCCCGCAGTCAGCGAATGTCGCACTCGCTGCTGCTGACAAGACACGCGGCAATGCCGTTTTGCAATCGTCTTGGGACATTGACGTTGTGAAGCGTGTTGCGAAGGACACCTTAGGTACTAAGGCGTCCTCATTTTCCGGAAGTGAACCTCATCGACAACTTCTTTGGGATTCCTTGGTTACTGCCTTGGAGGCGTCGTTTGTCAACAAGGACAGCGCCAACGAGGACATCTTTGACCTCGTGGACGTCACCAAGGAGGTTCACCCGATCTTCAACGACATTTTACTTCGTGCGTTGGTCTCTTTGACAACGCCACACTCTCCAACTCGAAGGTGGGTTGACGCTTCCGCTCGGATCTCTCCGCGCGACGGTAAGCGTGCCCTCCTAGAGATCACCAAGCGGCTGCTGCCGCCTGGGCATCGGCCGCTCCGCCATCACGAGGAGCTCTTAGGCATTACTTTTGGGTCGTCTAATGACCCTGAGCCCTTGGTTGCCCAATTTGACGAATGTTTGAAAGCTATCGCGGCTAGCGGAGCGGGTCCCCTGGATGACGAAGCAGCCAAAAGGCAGCTCCTGGCAGCGCTGGACGCCGACTTTTACAAGGAGGTGATCACCCCGCTCCGCCTGGACACCGAGTTGGCGAAGGTGAGCATCGAGGAGGTGTACACTCACGTTCTAGAGGTGTGGTGGAGTGCGAACCCTAATGGCCCTCCCACCCGCCCCAAGACAGCCGCGCCTGTCCCGACGCACACGCCTCTCGGATTGGCTTACGCAGGTGACGGACAGGGTGACATCTCGGACTTCCTTGAGGAGTTCGCTCGTATCATTGGTGAGGCCTCTACCCTACTCACCTCCCTCCGTCATGACGAGCGCGGGATTGCACCCGACACACCGCCGCCACGGAGTGATTTTCACCGTAGGCATGGGGGCGGTGGTGTAAAATTTCCACCGTCCAAGTGGCGCGACGAGCGAAACCGTCGGACCGACGGTAAGTTTCACGGACGTAATCGTCACGTGGGTTGGAAGCAACGCTTCGCGGCATCCCCGCTCCCGAAGGGCGGGAATTGGCCTCAAGGCATGAAGCCGCAGGGTGCTAGGAGCATTTCTTTTCACTCCGCATCCTCGGCCTTCGTTCAGGAATGCCCCCTCTGCCCTGGGCACTTTCACGACACTGCACGTTGCCCTGAGGTGTGTGGTTCGTGCGATGTGGACCTACGGGATGCCGCCATGGACCTAGACGAGGTGGTTTCGGCCTTCCAGACGGCCTTCGACAACGAGAACGACGAGGACTTCGCTGACCTGTGCCACGAACACGACCAGCCACTGGTACGTACTGATCCTGAGCCCTTCACCTATCCGGTACGGCACGACGTGGGGCTACGTGCCCACTATGCGGGCTTGAGTCGTGGTGCTTCGGACGACGGCATGGAAAATGTACTATCAGATGCGCGGAGCGCCCTTGCGTCCCTGCGGTCTGCGGCTACGGCTGCACAGGTCGGTGGTGCTACCGACGCTGGTAAGCATCCGCCGCTGCACATCGGCACTTTGTCTGTGCCGCAGGTGGTGTGCGATGCGCCACCACCACCTGCCAATCGCGAGATCGACGCTGGACTTTACCCTGTTTCGGCATCGGACCCCGCTTCTTTCGGTTCTCCTTTCGAGGAACCGCTACGGGTGTCCTTTATGGACCGGGTAATGCCGGCATGCCCTGAAACCTCCCTTAAATTGTGCTCGATTGACTCGGATCACGAGCCGATTCACCCGGGGGAGCTCGTTTCCGTGATTGACGATGACGACGGCTCCGACGGTTATTCCTTTTCCGGAGACGAGATTCCCTCGGCCCCACCGGCTACACGATCACGTGTCGGTGTGGCAACATTGCCGAGAGTATTCTCTCTTGCATCTCTAGCCCTGCCCGCACTCATGTGTCTTGCATGTGTGTCAGCGGTCGTGAATAAGGACACGAATCTGTTGTGAATTGTAAAGTGCTCAAAATCGGGTCTTCCACGACCGCAGGTTCAGCGAGAACACCGAACGCGTAGAAGTCGCGGGCGAAGATGGC
The DNA here is from genome assembly GCA_001247695.2 of Cymbomonas tetramitiformis. Classification (NCBI taxonomy): domain Eukaryota; kingdom Viridiplantae; phylum Chlorophyta; class Pyramimonadophyceae; order Pyramimonadales; family Pyramimonadaceae; genus Cymbomonas; species Cymbomonas tetramitiformis. The sequence goes on along the minus strand of LGRX02031884.1, from coordinate 522 downwards.
TTCGGGGTGAGCAAACCCCTAAGTACTCCGCGTGGTTTGGTTGATGAAGTAGACATGTTGTTAGTGGTAAATTGGTCGTTAATTAGGAAACGAATCTGTGGTTAAACTTGTCAGTCGCGAGAAAAAATTACGACGTGGTGAAGTCCGTGAAGACGTGGTAGTCGATAAGGTGACGAGTCGGTGGTGACCGGTACGTTCGGCGAGACGGAAATTAGCAACCCCAAAAAGAAAGTGCCACCAAAAGAGGTGGTGACCCGTAACCTGATGAGAAGTGAGATTCTCTGGCTGGTGGGGGATATATATATATATAGTCAGATATATATCTATCACAGAACGTGCAGTCAGTGAACACTCGCTTTCGGAATACTAAGATGATAACATAATATACTTTAGGGGTTTTATGCATCTGTGTTCCGAGCTACCGAGACGCATGCTACGTGTGACACGGCTCTCCGAAGGAGGACAGCAGGAGACAGGCCCCCCCACTTTATAGTGGGGGGGTAAATCGGTCTACCCGTGATG
>LGRX02031883.1:0-13679 GCA_001247695.2 Cymbomonas tetramitiformis | reverse complement strand
TATAATCTTCACCCAAACCAAATTTTCATCTCCGTTCGTTGTACGTGTTATGAATTTAGATATGGGTTATCTGAATGACCATCTCCGTTCGCCATTTTCTTTATTTGCTATGTATGAGGAAAGCGAACGGAGATGGTCATTCAGCAGCAGCAAAGCTCAAATCCCAACGGGCGACGAAGACCGACAGCCTGATCCGACGATCGCCAAACGAAAACGCCGCAGCGACCCCAAGCGCCAACGCCATCACCAGCGCAAGCGTCATCGCAGAGCGTGAGCGCTAGCGCCATCGCGTATAAATGGACAATCTTGCAGTCGACGGAACGCATTGATAACGCAGATGAACGATGATGCGAAATAACGCATATGTATGTTTGATCGCATGTGTCCTCATTCAGTATGTAAGAACTGCATGCATGCGGTTGTGCGCGCCACATAAGTGCATGCTGCGCATCGGCATGTACCCGCGCGCGTGTGCGTTGACTGTGAGCATGCTCTCGCAGTGGCAACGATAATGTATTTCCGTTGCCAACACGTTTGCGGTATTGTAGCGCGCGTACGAAGAGCGGCAACCAATTTATCATGCAAGTTGCTGTACTAGAAAGGTGTGTGTGTGTGTGTTTGGTACAGGGTCATGATGGCGGAGGTCGATGCGACGTCATTCGTGCTTCGATTTACAATGCTGCGACCGATCGAAGTAGCGCGAGGTTTGATGCACGTTCATGGCGGTGAAATGCACTTTTATGTATATATGATATAAGAAGCGCTTGCCCATTAATATCGCCACACGTGAAGGCAGCCAACCATGCATAGGCTCGCGCCAGCCGCGAGTGGGAATTGCAAATGTCACTCAGCCGAATGATGAATTATAACGAGCAAGTAGTGTATGCATGTAGCCGCAGTCAGGTATCATTCCGATGGTTACATGTTGGATATTCACACGCATGCATTATCAACACCCACCATTCACACAGGAATGCACTACGGGCACATCAATATATGTGCCAAATCATGGAAGCAAAGTAGCTCTTGCTTCTCTCTCACACACGAACACACACACACACATCACATACTCAGCACTAAGCACTAAGTTACACACCACGGAGAGCATCATATATATATCACGCCCTTTACATGCACGTTGATGCGTTTATCGGACGATGAAGGAGGACGATGTCCACGAGACTCGCACAAGTTCTTGGTCTGGGTTCGATCCCCGGCGTCCTGCATCAGTAAATATTGCTTTATTCGCACGTTTTCCGGCTGGTTACACAATTACGCATGCACAATCATATAATAATCCGCATACACAACCAATCATTTGCGTCTCGGCATAATGTGATATTTTTTATTCGCAAGGGTAATTGTAAAAGATTGCATTCGATATACGCATCAGCCTATTTGCGCACAGTTTGTGCAGCATGCAGTCATAATGAGATTTTCACATTGTCAAAATTTAAAGTACTAATATGATGATCATAGTAGTATGCCATGCGTGCTAGATGCCAACTGCCACAGTGCTACAAACGTGCCCCCCTTTGCTATTCGTCCTAAAACACAAATGCCAGCTCAAGATGGGCACAATAATTCTATGCATGTGCAAGGGATATCAATGGACATCAGATTATGCAGTGCTCGCCTCAAGCACCACCTTAGTCACTGTCTCGGCTTGTGCTCAAAATTATTGATGAATATCAGCGAGTGCGTTGAGAGTGCATACGCCCGTTGATGCACACACACGCACACGCACTAAGCACACACGCACGCGCGCGCGACACACACATACACACACATAATAAAGTGAACGAGCTAATGCGCATGCCAATCAAAGCTAGACGTATATATACATATATATATACAAAGTTGTGTATATATATATATATGGGGACTTCAATGCAGCCGTTCTCCCTCTCGAATTTCACGGTGTGCGCTCGAGCACCAACGTGTGATATTTTCATAATATACTTGCAGTGTAACACTGGCTGAGCTTCCAACGTGGCTGCACACTTTCTTTTTTGGCTAGGATGTGTGGGTGCGGTATATAGTCATGCCCTGACTATTCCCACAAGCATGTTTCTCACATCCACTGGATTGATGGTGGGTTTGCTTTTGTCAGCGGGCAACGTGTGCATGCTACATGCAACATGCATATCGATTGTTAAAGTGGCAAGAATGTGTGTGTGCGCGTGCGCTTGCAGTCGCGAGTGTGCGTGTGTGCGTGTGTGTGTGTGTGTGTAGAGTTTTTGACAGGGGGTGTCCATGCTGTGTGGTGTGACTGCATTCATGACATAACCATGGACCAACAGGTCCCATCCATCGACTGGAGCCACTGGGGCATGCCAGCAGGGGTCCGCTTTTACCTGCAACCCAGAGACCAACAGTTGCTTGGCGACGATCGGTCACATCGTATCATCTTTCCATGCCGTTTTTGCTTGGGTTAAATATGTATGCGTTTGTATCTTTGTCACGGCCCCGCCTCGTTTTGATTTGTGCTTTTCACATCCACTGGGATGATGATCAGGGAAGATATCTTACCCCGATTGGCCGGCCCCGGGCCGAACTGAGTCGCCAAAATGAGGCCCGGGCCGAAGAGGGGCCGAAAGAGAAATTGCTTTGGGGCCGAACCAATTTGGCGCAAACTTCTAGAATTTTGATGAAAATTTTGCGATTTTTGCGGTTTCCCATACTTAAGATTAAAATTTTCGCGCCTGCGGCGGGCATTTTGTAGTTTGGACCGGGCGGACCGAAGGCGGACCGAAAGAAAATTTGATTTGGGGCCGTACCAGCTGAACGGAAGATATCTTCCCTGATGATGATGGGCTGGCTTTTGTTGGCCGATCTCATGCCGTTCAGTGTGCGTGTGTGTGTGTGTGTATGAGTTGTGTTTGGATGCGTGTGCAAGTATGTAATTATGCGCGTGCATGAGTGTGGCTTTTCCTTGGACCGACTCCTTTGGCACACCGTAGCCGCAGAAGATCAATTGCACTATGTACCCACACCGGGGATCAAAGCATTCAGCCATGATTGTGTGTGTGTGTGTGTGAAAGAGAGTGAGCATGTGTATCACATGTATGCAAAATGGGCATGTGCACCACCAACTCATGTATAGTGAGCCTCCATTATTTTTCACATGATGTTCGCCCCCACCTAAGCAATTGCCACAAGCTGACAAACATCGCGATGTGTGTATCAGAAAAGTAACTCTGCTACGAGGGTCATATATTGCTTGCTCAGACTTCAGCTAACACTCCAAGAGGTTGTTGACATCAACATTATCCACATCAACATGTATAACGCTCCATATATTCTTCACGATTTGTTGCAGACATGTCTCATCAATTAGGCAATCTTAGTATTGATTATGCAGTTAGCGCTAATTGCGCGCAGCGCGCCGCAATGTTGATGTATTGATCGGTGCGTGAGCATTTACATTCTGCACATTCAACATATTGTTTTCGATGCCATGCATGTGCAAATGCTAAATAGTATGTAAGATATGTATGCAGAGTGTTTGCTTATTCGACTACACGTGTATCTACACTACAATTGCCAAGCGTAAGCAACGTGCGAAAGCTAAGAAAACGTTCGTACTAGAAAATAAGTAATCATAGTAACTATTTGTGTCCCTGATAATCATATTGGATAGCCAAACCTTGCTCCGCCATTCAATATTTGCAACTAGCTTACATTACATGTACGCCGCCACCATATATCATATCTAGCTATATAACACATTTAATATCTCACATCCCAAATCATATCGCCGTACATACATAACAACCGCCCAACTGATAACTAATGAATACCTGAACGAAAGGGATATATCATCATCCATACACCGCCACCAAGCGCAACCAACACGCGAACGCTAGGGAAAAGCTTGCACTAGAAAGTAACGTATCATTATAGTAACTAGCTATGTCGCCTAGGTAATCATATTGGACATCCAAACCTTGCTCCGCCATCCTCTATTTGTAACTAGCGTATACTACATGTACGCCGCCGACATAATTATATCATATCTAACCATATAACTGAAAGTTATCTAACGGTGAGGGGTCACCGACGTAGGAGGGGGCACATCAACGGTAGATAACTTCGGTTATCTACGTTAGTGGGAGCGGAGCATTTAGGGCTCGCCAACGGAGTTGGCGGCTCCACTCTTTGACCTCTGGTTTGTTGCCCGTAAGTTTTGTCCTACAGGTATACGCGTTTCGAGTTACATTCACATTGAGCATTAGAGTTTCTTCTCTTTATTTCTCACATTATCATTATATATTTTTCAGCATGGACTCCCTCTCTGACGACGCCCTGACCCAGCGTATCGCGGAGCTTCGCGCGACTGAGGCCGGCAAGAGCCTGCTCGAGAAGATAGCTTCCGCTTCGCCAGAAGACTTCACGCCCGAGGAGGTATCTCTCAACAACAGGCTCTCCCTGTTTCTGGCGGAGCAGGAGCGTAGGCAAGTCCGTGCTCAGTATGCTGCTCATATCCACGGCCCTGGACCAGCCGACCTTACTGTCCACGCTAAGTTGGACGAGCTCCTTTCAGCCCATGGTCCCGCCCGTCGCGAGCTGCCGGGTGCGAAATGTGATTTCAAGGACAAGAATGGCAGCGACAGCAACGCAGCCAAACGCACATGGGAGTTCGCCAACAAGGCCGACGAGATCTTCTTCAACTCATCGCGCAGCGTGGAGAAGGCGGCGCAGGCAGTGCCAGATTCGATCGCGGAGGAGGTGAAGGAGAGCCTCGAGAAGGCAAAAGCCCAGCTCACGGAAGGTATGAAACTGTGTGAACAGCGTGCTCAGGTGGCCTTCATAGCCTTCAAAGATGGGTGGAATGTCGCGAAGGAATTTTCTGAAGAAATGGTGACTTTGTCTGAGGAAGATGAGAAGCGTTACAAAAAAGCAAAAAAGGCTGCTGAGCAACGCGCTGCTGAATCTAAAAAAGCTCGTAACAACTGGAAACCTAGGACGTATGGGAAAGGCAATTTTACTCAGCAATGGTACCCTAGGCAGGACCCCCCCTTTAAGGGCGGTAAGGGCAAGGGCAAAGGCCCTCCAGTTTGTTATTCTTGCGGACGCTCTGGACATATGTCCAACCAGTGCCCATATGGGGCCCAAGCTCCCCCAGCTTAGACAATGACGAATGATTATGTATTAATTTTTTCAGAGACCGTTTTGGTCGTGCGCGATTTGCCCTGACACTGTTTAGTGTGTATTCGTCCGCTCGTTCGAGCGTTTGTCGCTGTTTAGCGTTGCTGGATGTCTCGATCCGGCGTTGACACCCCCCCCTCGTTGTGGGAGCGGTAGAAATCGTAGCTGCAGGTGATGATGAGCGGGGAGAGTACGAGGAAGGGGCTCCTCCTAGCCCTTCCCCTCGAGGACGTCTTCGTTCGAGATTGTCTTTTTGGAGCACGTTCTGTAATGCAGTTGTGCTTCTATGGATCACTTTCGGTGTATCCCTCCCGTGGATTGATGGCCCTCCTCCTGCCAGGTCCTTTCCTAACTCTCCACTGGCCGAGCGGGAATTCGAGTTCGTGACTGAGGCAGTAGCTAGCTTGGTCAGCACCGGCGCTGCATACGAAGTCCCTGATCGCCCTATAGTCGTTTCGCCCCTTAGTGTGGCCTATCGTGATCTTGGCCCTGGCGTCCCTCCTAAGAAGCGGTTAATCTGGAATGGCCGCTACATTAGCTCGTATTTGTTTGTGAAGAAGTTTAAGTATGAGGGGCTCGCGATGGTTAGAGACTTGCTTGAGCCGGACGGCTTTATGTGGTCGTTCGATTTCACTTCCGGCTACCACCACGTTGAATTACACACTGACAGTCAGCAGTACGTCGCTTTCGAATGGCAAGGCAAGTTTTATTGTTACGCAGTGTTGCCGTTTGGTTTAGCCTGTGCCCCGTACATATTCACTCGAATCGGTAGAGAGTTGGCGAAGCGATGGAGACAGCAGGGAATGAAGCTGATTCACTATTTGGACGACTATATATTTTTTGGTGTTGCCATAGCCGGCTCTCTTGCAGTCTTTCTTTCACAGCAAGCCACTGTTCTTGCCGACTTGTTTTCAGCAGGATTTCTAGTCAACCTTGAGAAGTCGGTTTTACAGCCAATGCAACGTCTAGCTTTCCTCGGAATGGGGATCGACTCAGTGCGAGGCTTATTCTACACGCCTCAACAGAAATGGAACTCGTTGCAGTCTCGTATCGCAGCGGCTCTTCGTACTCGCCGTGTCAAAATCCGTGCTCTTGCCTCCATAGCAGGCAAGGTGATGTCCCTTCGGCTGGCCTTGGGTAAAGCAGCCTTTATGTTCACCCGTGAGATGTATTTTGTTATCGAGGCAGCGGCGCGCTGGGATGCTTATATTTCTCTTCCTGATGAGGTTGTTTCGGAGCTTGAACTGTGGGCTAGCACAGGAGCAGAGGGATTCACTTCCGGCATATGGGCCGTGGTGGCCCAAGTTTTTTGCAACTTTATTTGGACCGATGCAGGTGCCACAGGATGGGGCGGTTGGTTAGCCCCACTCGGGGCCCGGGAGCGGCTCGATGCTAGAGGTCACTTGTCTCTAGCTGAGAGGTTTGAATCGTCCACTCTGCGGGAACTTATTGGTGTGCTCCGTACTCTTCAGTCTTTGGCTCGATTTGTGTACGGCACGACGGTGCACCTTCATACCGATTCTCAGGCAGCGTGGAGAATTCTCACTAAGGGCTGCAGTAGTAAAGCCCCACTGCATAAGCTGGCAGTTGAGATTTTCTGGTGGTCGGTTCGTAACAAGGTGTGCCTAGAGGTTTCTTGGATTCCTCGAACACTCAATGAGTACGCAGACTTTCTAGCGGGGATTTACGACAGTGACGATTGGATGCTCTCAGTCTACTGGTTCAGAGTGCTCGATGACTTGTGGGGCCCGCATACCGTGGACCGTTTTGCCACTGACAGGAATCACTTGCTTCCGAGATTCAACAGTAGGTGGTGGTGTCCTGGCACAGAGAATGTTGACTGCTTCCTTTTGAATGATTGGTTTCTGGAGAATAATTGGTGCAATCCTCCCTTCGGCCTAGTGGGCCAGCTCCTGCGATGCTTAATCCGTCACGGTGCTCGGGCTACAGTTATTTGCCCCCGATGGACGGGCCGCCACTGGTGGCCCTTGTTGTGCCCTGGTGGTGTTCACTTCGCCCCCTTCGTGGTAGATTGGAGAGAGCTTCCTACGGACTCGATCGAGCCCCTTTTCTGCCCGGGGGCGGGGAGAGCCAATGAGGCAGCTGTGGGCCCCCCGTCCTTCAGGGTGTTGGCCCTCAGGATTGACGGGTCCCTTGGGACTTTGTAATGTGCAGGTGGAGCTCTGGCCACGGCTCTTTGGGACCAACTAAAAGTGAGTCCCCGAGACCCCCTCGAGCAATCTCTCCTCCGCTCGATGAAGGCAGGTATGGTCTCTACTAGAGCTCCTGGCACGTGGGACGGCAGTTATCTCAGCGTCATACGGCGGTACCGAGCTTTTTGTGCCGCCCGCACTCCACCTCGGGTGCCAGTTCCTGCCGAGCCAATCACGGTGTGCCTATTTCTCCAGCTGGTGGCCTCGGATGCGAAGTCATATGCCTTAGTTAAGTCGGCTTCGGGCGCCCTGTTCACCTTGCACGAGCTTGCACCGGTTCCCGTGTCGGAGATCCCCACGAAGCACCCTTTGGCTAAGGGGATCAGAGAGGCGGCTAAGCGACGTATCGGTCTTAGGCTGGTAAACCAGAAGGAACCCTTGGAGGGCGATGTCTTGCGGTCGGGTATCCTCCTGTATGTGCCGGATGCCACTGTTGCCTCTCTTATTGCTCTCACCTCAGCGGCTATGGTGTCCACTATGTGGACGGGGTTCTTGCGCTATAAGGACATGAAGTTTGTGTGGGTCCCTCTGGTTAAGTTCTATGAGACTCATATGGAGATGCTGTTGATTGAGAGGAAGAATGATCAGTTCCGGTTTGGAGATGTGGTGTATATTGCTAGGGGGCAGCACCGCCCTTCTTGCCCCGTGTACTTGTGTGAGACTCTGATTAGCCGTGGTGGTTTCACCGGTATTGTTAGGGCTAGATAAGCGAGCCCTCAGTATATTGATATAAAGCGCTGTGTTATGGGACGGTAACACACGCGTAAGTAATGAGCGGGGATGAGTGCAGGCTTCTGTGAGAAGATGCTGCTGAAGCACAACGCTTCCTCACTTTTATACCTACGTCACCCATCATCTTAGATGGTACCGCCATTGGGTTGTGAACCCGAGACGTAGGTTGAACGACCAGCATGGTAATAACGACTAGTTCGTTCATGCTGCACATGCGAGTTCTGCGCATGCTGAAAGCTAAAGATGGTTCTTGGTTTGTTTCCAAGATGTATCTTTGCTTTGCCATCTTTGAGTTCGACATACGAACTCTCGATGACAGGGATGCCTGATGATATGACATAATCATCTGGCGACATGTACAGTCATCGACGACCGTACTGACGACTGTCATAAATGTATGACGCGACTCGACCTGTACAGTCATGATCGACCATACTGTCGACTGTCATAATAATATATGACATGACCGACTGTCATAATAATATATGACATGACATGACATGGTATGACATGTATGACAGGTATGACATGTATGACATGTATGACACATATGTCATCGGTCATAACCCTGACAGATCTCCCCTCTTAAGAGAGTTGTGACCTCACAACGGGCATACCTTTGCATATGTCTTTGATGTCTTTGTTGTTGTCGCTTCTTGCTGGTACCAGTCTTCTTACACCGATTTGAGGCGTCCCTCATGGTGTTTTTAGGTTATTGGGGGGAACTGAGTCCACTTTAGTCCCTCACCTTAGGCATTTAGCCATACAGTCCTTAGGATGTAGCCCACCTTTCCGGAAATCGTATCGTTGAGTGACGTTCCAAGGTTCAATGAAGAGCGTTTTCGCGATACAATCCTACGCTGGATTACCGATTGATCCACACGTTATCATGTATGTGCTAGACGATTCAAAGCATCCGAAGTCTACGTTACGGATTATTTGCGCTAGCCGTCGTCGCCTTTGCGCGATCGATGATCCCACGATTATAACGAATTATATTCGAACGATTCTCGGCCTGATATAGTGCACCCAACTCTTCCTCCCCTCCTTAAGCTACTTTGGAGGATCCTAGGCGGTGATGGGGAGCCCGATTTCGATAATAAACGAACAAAGGGGCTTGTTTTAATGCAAACGGAGCGGCCCTGCTTAACGGAATTTGACTTATAATCCTTAACCGGTCTGCTCAACTCCTCAATATTTTTGTCCAGTACGCACGCTTTGACGAACATCTATCGCGATGAGTGAGAATGAATTCGCCACGTACTAATGTGAAATTTATTTAGTCATGTTTGTCAAGCACAACTACTTAGGATCACAACTCCTTCTACCTCAGTCATTATCTCCGGTAGCTTCGGATGACTGGCCAAGAATCCGATGACAAACCACGGTTTTGGCAAAGGTAGCATTTAGCAGTTTTTATTTATCCACAGATATGATATCTCGCATGTGTGCGTATCTGTGCAAGGGTATGATTTTCACTACACCTTTAGCAAGGAAGGATCAATTCCTGCTCCTGTCATATCAATTTGATGCAGGGTAAAAATGTTAGGGATATAACCCTGCAGTTCTCGGGTTGCAGCCCATTGCACCGAAGGTGCATCGCAGTCTTTGGGATGCAGCCCTGCAGTTCTTGGGATGCAGCCCTGCAGTTCTTGGGATGCAGCCCTGATATATATATGTGACCGATGGACGAAAACCTCTTGGGTACATGTTTCCATGGCCTGACTTTTATATGGTCGGCAATTTTTGGCAAAAAGTCATTGGCTATCAGCTTTTGACTTAGAAGCCACAATGTTATAGAAGCTGCGACCTATTGTAACCATATGCTGTAGTTATGCCTTCAGCATACGTAGACAATATGATTATGTGAAACTTATAATCCCACTTAAGTTGCATCATGATAAATTTTTCCAGGTGTTAACAAGTGTTCAGGATTTGATAAGGGGTTGACGCCCCACAAGCCAAAGGTCACTGTCTCATAAGGCTCGCCTCAAGTGTGCGGCTTTGAGGATTAGTGTCCTGGCGAGGCACAGTCATGATGCTTCCTAGTCCATAATGGAACTGGAAATGAGAATGCTCAAGATATCCGAAGACAGGAAGGCTTTTGGTTGGCCAGAATTACTGTCAAGATGCTTAACTTTGATGGAATGGCATTCGGATACAAACTGTGCAACCATGCATGTGATTTGTGCATTGGTGTATGACTTTGATGAATTGTCTCTTGTCGTGAACCTGGAAGGAATGACGGGCAAATAGCTAGAGTGGCGGATTTACTCACTCGGCTTTTGTGTTATGGAATTCGATGCCTGATGGCACAACTAGCAATCCTTTGCTCAGATGCTTTCCTTAAGACATTGGCAACAACTTGTGTGCCAGCTTCTCTAGATTTGGGGAGAAACCATGGATCAACAATTCATCAATCAAAAACATGTATCAAGGTTGATTCATCGAATCCTTCAACTCTTGAATTTCGACAATCAGCATCTCAGGCTGTTGACGTCAAAGTGATGGTCGTAAGCTTACAATATAGCTTATTCACCTTTGAAAAACCATCGTTCTCCAGTATCAGTGCCCTTCATATAATATGATAGAGCCGGAGAAATATGCATCTATGATTTCTTCATAATGAACTTCATGTGTTAGTAAGTCAAATAAGACTTCATTTGATGTTTCAATCGGCATGATGTACCGTGTCATCAATTTTATGGCTGCTATACACAGGATGCTGGAACTTTTGATAAGATCTTTAATTTTCCAAGCAAAATCACAATGATGTAAGGTGTGGCAGCTGTATGAAAATGAATGAATCTATACTCTTCCTCCCCCTCGCAAAAAGAGATGTATTAAACCAATCAGATGGTGATGGAGGATGTTATTCAATCATTATGTTATGTGAAAAATGATTTGATAGAGAATCAGACTGAGATTACTCATCGAATGCTTTAGAGGTAACAATGTCAATCTGAACATTGATTCTCTCTACGTCATATTGGCAATATGCCTGACGTTTTTGAATGTGGCAAATGCCAGATGATGTCAAATGCAGTCGTTGGGTTGCAGCCCACATACTTTGTCAGTTTAGGGTCAATATAGTGTACCCAATTTTAGACAATGGTTCTGGAAAATGATTGTCATGATGAACAAAGAAATCAGTGATGGTACCGAAGTTAAACTTTGGTATCGAAGCTAATGGAGAGTCGATCAAGAAGTGTCCGTAATGACAACAAATTACTACGAGTTATATTTTCGTAGTTGATGGATGGCTGACATGTCATTTCATTATGAATAGAACATGGCATTGCCTAGTGATATGTGTATATTCTTCAGCACATGATGTGCCAGGGAACAATAGCCCGGCCAAGCCATTCGATTGGCATATTGTATTTATGCATACTGGGGCAGTGAGATGGCAATGGGCTCGGAAGGGGACTCCCGAGCCATTGACTTCGTACTATGGGGAGCGAAAGCCTGGACTTGATTATAGCTGGCGGCATATTATCGTACACCCTTCTGGTGCGCTACGCCGCTGGGAGCGTAATAGGGGCGGCGGCTGGTTTCTAGAAGACGCCACTCAGTTGAAGGCGCCGGTAGCGCCATTCTCATTACCGATCAGCCGCGTTGGGATCGCGTACTGGAATCCGACGATTGTGATTGACGATGACGAATATCATGGAATTCCCTACAAGGGGCGTAAGCCTACACACTCAGCGCCTACGAACAGTGAAGATTCGGGTACAGGCGCTGTGTCCTGGAGTAAGGAGAAGTTACCGGATTCTGATGACAATGATGACGCAGGTGTCACTAACAGTAAGGAGAAGCTACCAGATTTGGATGACAAAGATGACGCGGGTGTCATATATGACATGGACACTGCCAGTCCGAAATGGGAGCCAACTTCGCCTGAATATGATGACACCGAGGATGACGTCAGCGAGTTCGATGACTTGGTAGCTGACGATGCTGAAGAACAAGCTGAAGCTCGAAGGTTGAAGAGACTGGGACTGCAATTGATCATGGATGAGAAGGGTGAACTTCCCTGGGTACCAAAGGGCACCTCCCCGACCTCACCTGTTCAGCCCGATGATCAGCCTATTACCGAGCAGAAGTCTGAGGCCATATCTGAGGATGCCCCAGCCTCTGTGGCGGAGACTGTTCATGCACCACCGAAGAAACCTTATGGGTCAGATACTGGATTGACTTCAATGGGTGAGAATAAGGCTGGGGTGTCTGAAGAGACGAAGAGGCAACCTAAGAAATATCCGAGATGTTGGACACATGAGTATATAACTCAATTGAAGTACTCCATAAGAAGTGACAGTGATGAAGAAGAAGGGCTTGACGTGGCTCCTCGTAGGAAGAAAGCAAAGATCAGCAAGGGACAATGAAATCAACTGTCTTGATTAGGATTGTCAAAATGCAGATTCTCTGATTAGGATTTGTATAGGTGGCAGATGATGATATGCCAGCCGACATGGGACAGATCGATTAGAGAATATGAACTGCGCGACTTGAAAGTATAAGACTTGAATATTGCCCATTTGGAGGCTGTTCTAACTTGAAGTAACTATTTGGAGGAGCTGTTGCTCAACCTGTTAATTTACTGGTCAATCTTTCCTGCCATAAAGATATTGCAATTGCTTGAATTGTAGCCTTGTTCAACTGTTTATCTAGAACATTGCAATTTTGTACACTGCAAAATTGCCGACTACGGACCTGTGCCCCAATATTGAAGCAGATTTACCTCTGACTGACCCTTGAGCTCCGGCTCGGATACAGTCACGTGCTCAAGAAGTCTTCACTTGGAAGTGGTATTGCTCTGCGCCCTTTTTGCCCCCTGACTTTCACCCTGCATGCAAACAGGCGATTTTTCAAAACTGTTATGCTGCAAAGTGGTCAGAAAGTGGGAAAAGAAGCCGCCAGCAACTCAAATCTACCGGGATTAACAGCCAGATTGACCCGAACGGAGAGTGAAAAGTGGATCAGTGGCAGATTGAGAAAAAGAGGACCTCGGAGACCGTTTTAACGTAGGCACAAAAATTCTAGACGTTTCTTGATAGTTTTTGTCGTTTGGAACCTGGCCCCGAGACCTGGGTCCTCATAGATCGCTACATTTTAAATTGGGATGGCCAACCGGCACGGCAGAGCAAAAATTAGACAAATTTGAGCCCATCAGACTACATAGAAGGAAACGGGAGCCCAGAAGGATAGTTTTCTATTTTTTTTATATTCTTTGAAGGAAAAAAATAGTCTCCAATACTGGGACCTGGCCAATTAGTCTGGATTGCTCCGGGATGGCCGCCAAGAAGAAATTAGCCAAACTGCCGATCGACACTCCATTTTTGAAATTTGGCCACCAAAAACTGCATTTCACTCTGGAAAGCATATTTCGTTGTTCACCACGACTTCCACTGCTACAAGAAAATATTTTTCTGAGTGTTCTGGGGGGATTTGCCAAATTGGACAGATTTGACTTCCCCAACGGTCAGATTTACACTTTGTCACTCTTAAATTCGACATGATGCAAAACGCTAACACGGGACGCTCACCTCCAACGTCGCCTACGTCGACTCCTAGGCGTACAAG
>LGRX02031882.1:0-19486 GCA_001247695.2 Cymbomonas tetramitiformis | reverse complement strand
CGCTTCCCTCACGGGCTTCTTGGCGTCGTCGCCACCATGCTGTGCCTGCTCCTTCTTCTTGGGGTCCCTGCGTCTGTCCCCAGTCTTGGAGGCAGAACCCGAGCGCCTCATAGCTGATACCAGCGCAGACAGGTCAAGCCCCATCTGTCTGGCCTCGAAGCAGGAGTACACGCAGTTGAGCCTGCGAACCAGCTCCTGCTGCAGTGTGAGGGCCCAAGCCTCTGCATCGTTCTTGAGCTTGTCCTGCACCTCCACAATCACCTCGAGGTCCTCCCAAGTAACCCTGTTGGGGGCAGGATGACTGACGCGCAGCTGCTCGGACACGCGATCTCGGTATTCTTTGATGCGCAGGCCCTTAATGCATTCCTCGATGTTCTGCCTGACGACGGAGTCCTCCACCCTCCTGCCGGTGTTGAGAGCTGCCTCCCTGCGACGACAGCTCTTCACGTAGGCGAGACCGTCCTGCTCGTTGGCCTGCGGCTTGGCGATTAAGAGATCTTCTTTCTCTTTGGTGCCCTTCATCAAGAATTTAGCTTCGAGCTCTGCAACGAACGCCCTCAAGGCCCAAGAGTAGTGAGAATCTTCAGTGCCATCTGGCCCCGTGAGACCCCTCGTGGAGGCTCCCTCGCCTGCCCACTCATCAGACGCCTCGCCATCCTCATCACCATCCTCGAACACCTTACAAACTGCCCAGGTTGACCCTGGCGCCAGCTCATGAAAAGGAGGCTGAGCACAACGCACAGATCCCTGGTAGGCATCTCTCATGGTAACGTCCTTCAGGACATGGCAAGCGTGTGAAGCCATGACGCCATTCTTCAGGTAGGCAGCACACCACCAGTCATAAGCGACTGAGGTGGCATGGTCATCCCCTGCTAGAAACGATGGTATGCTGTCCCACAATGATCTGTAGTCTGGTCTGGACCCAGCGAAGGCCTCCTTCTGCTGCTGACTGAGCGCGTGGTAAGATGCTGACTTCATGTACCTACGCTTCCTGGCCTCAAAAGCCCGCTGGACTTTCGCCACCATGTCCACGAAACGCCTGATGAAGAGCGCTCTGTCCTCACTCTTACTACCGGTGTACTGGAGTCTGACGTCTTCCTTGTCAAGTGAGTGGCTCTCCTTCTCATAGTGATCCATCTCGTCTACGTCGTCAAACGCAAAGAGAAACTGGTTTGCAGGCGCTGAGGCTACTACTGCTGCTGCGAGTGCTGCTGCTCCTAGCGCTGTTGCTGCTGGA
Source organism: Cymbomonas tetramitiformis (assembly GCA_001247695.2). Lineage (NCBI taxonomy): Eukaryota > Viridiplantae > Chlorophyta > Pyramimonadophyceae > Pyramimonadales > Pyramimonadaceae > Cymbomonas > Cymbomonas tetramitiformis. The sequence continues at coordinate 18,249 of LGRX02031882.1, read as the reverse complement.
GATGACGGTGCGGAGGGAGTATTTTCTGAGCCCGACCCCTCTGCGCTCATATACTCCGTGTCAAGGTCCTGACTGGTCCGTCCTCGTGCCAGCCGTCGTGCCTCACGTTCTCTGGAATGGACAGAGGCAGCGCTTGGCTCTGCCTCTCCCTCCGTGGTGAAGTGCTGTGTTGATGCTCAGCCAACGGGACCAAGGGCGAGTCCCCCTTCTCAGCGCAAAGCTCGTTCCCCAGTAGACTGGAGGCTTGACTCGGACTGGCTCAGGCCAGTGCACTGAGTGCCCCTGGATTCGCCTTGCTGAACAAGTGAAAGAACGAAACGCGTGTGGGCAGCGAATGCCTAAAGGTCCAGCACTGCGCTTCAGCGCTCTGAATCAGCAGCAGATGCAGAGTATTCGTGCGAGGAAAATTAAAGCTGGGCCAGTGTGCTGAGCACTTCTGGATTAGCTGGGCCAGAGTTCATAAAGAGGACAATGACAGTGAGGGCAACTCCTCAACACCAAGAAATAACACTGATATGCAGCGGTGTGAGCTAGGCCAGTGTGCTGAGCACCCCTGGATTCACAACACCACTGCTAATCAAGGAAGCCATGGCTGGCATATAAGCTCACTCCCCAGTCCAGTCCAGCAAACAAGTACCAGGTCGCTGACAGAGTTGGAAGCTAAGCCAGTGTGCTGGGCACCCTGGATTCGCAACACTACTGCTGATTCAGAAGGTGGCCCAGTGACATGAGGGCCTCACCGGCTGACCAATACTGTAGAAAGGATAGAAGAATTCTCCAACACATTGTGATAAGGCAGCAGAAGGTCACTCCAGTAGTGAGCAGCACTCCAGGCTGGAAACGTAATTAACTCTAAATCCACCAGGTCACTATGTCACACCAGGGAATAGACCACTCAGTTGTGGCCTTCAGAGTTGATGCAGCTGCCAGTCCTCTAGCAAGCTCTTCCTCTGCTTCAGGCTTAGGCCAGTACACCAGGGGTGTCCCTGGATTAACCGTCAGACAAGGTGGAGCTGCCCAAGAAACCGTAAGTTGCAGTTCCAGACATAGAGCAGTGATTCACTGCTGATCCACTTCTTCGCTGGTAAATAAAAGCAGATGTCGCCGCTAATTAGCTCACAGGCCAAGCACACCTGCCTTTCAGCTAAGCCAGTACACCAGGGGTGTCCCTGGATTCACTTCAGACAAGGTGGCCAGCTGGAGAGCCCACTGGAAGATAGTTCATCAAGGTGCACATTAGCTGTTGATCCACTCTTAGCCGGTAAGACAGGGCAGATGCCGCTGCTGATTAGCTCCCAGGTGACACACACCTGCCTTTCAGTTAAGCCAGTGCACCAGGGGTGCCCCTGGATTCACTTCAAGCAAGGTGGTCAGCTGAAAGAACCACTGAGAGCTGCTCATCCAGGTGTACATTACTGCTGATTGACTTTGTCGCCGCCGCCGCCCAAGCTCATGCCGTGCTGATTAGCTCAAAACTGAAGGACACCTGTCAGCAGCTAGGCCAGTGCACCAGGGGTGCCCCTGGATTCGCTGAAGAACAAGGTGTTGAGCATATCACTGTGCAGAAGGAGACCGCTCATGACTAGTGAATTCAAAGCTGATCCGTCGCCGCCGTCACTGGAAGCTCTTTCAGTGCAAGTACCACCAAGTTCAGGGAAGAAAAAGGGTCCGCCAGTGCACCGTGGGTGCCCCTGGAGTCGCCTGACTTCCGAATCCGCTCTTTCAACTGCTGCTGACTTCTCGCCAAAGGGCCTTCACTTCCGGATTAACACTGAAATAAAAAGCCGCTCCGCGCAGGACATTATTGTTTTGAAAAAGTATGAAAACAGCAGTAAAATATATCCGTCAAAATTGATATTATATCACAAAACACGAATTATTGTGTGTACAAAAGCTGTGAGCAGAACTGTCTTAGCACTCTAGCACTGGCACGCGAACAGCCACCTAGTACTTGCGAAGGCAAAACAATAATGAGTCCACTAGCCTGACTTTCGGTCAGAGTCTACTTATATCTCAATGTCCTGTCACATTTCCCAAAACTGTAACGGGTTCTAGCCCTTAAATCTTCATCTGGCCAATGGAAAGTCATTATCCCATGCCAGCTCTAACAATGTTACCGTTTACCGCATTCTGACTGACACGTCAGCGGCAAAGGAGTCACTGCCATCTTCGTCTTATCATTCTCTGGTCACCTGATGGTGACTATATCTTCTCTGACGAGTCTGCATCTCACAGATGGTCATCTTCGTAAAGCCTGTCATGCTGTCACCACTGTCATGCGTGTCACCAGCTGAACAAACCCGGCGCGGTACCATGAGAAGCCGGCGTTTGTTACACCACTAAGGTTTGTAGCCATTATGGACATTCTGGCAATTTGGTTAGCAAAAAGAGCAAACGGTGTAAACCCGACAGGAACCACATATGGATATGAACTGAACTCGGAACGCCATAGACCAGACAAACCAGGAAACAATGTTATTCCTCCCTCCCAAAACCTATTAGAAAAGGACACCACCTTAAATATCTTTGCACGGTTCTTTTGTGATGACATCATTCTCGTGGGGAAAACTAAAGACGAAGTTCAAGACATGCTAGGTATAGTTAATGAATTTATGAGCTTCATTGGTATTCCCATCAATGTTAAGAAATCCAAATACTCTTACAGAAAGCGCATCAAACCTCAGGGCAAAACAGTAACGCGATATGACCTGTCCGATGATTTACTCATCTCAGGGGGTCATCTGGAGCCCAATACAAATGACTCAAGTCCTTCCATTGATTCGAAATGGATACCCCCTGAGTCACCAGAATTCCTCGATTTCTCCAATAGCAAAGATGTAAACAGATATCTCGGAGTATGGTTTGCACTAAATGGGGAATGGGACAAACAGGCGGAAATCCTTATCGACAGACTTAAATCTACCCTAATATCCATCCAACTGCAACACATGACTCTACACCAGCTAAGATATGTTATAAATGCGGTTGTAGTTCCGAGGATGGCATACCCCCTTAAAGTTACCTCAGCAATTGCCAACTCCTCAAAGAATGTCGCAATTGAATTAGACAAAACGATAGCTTCGTTTATAATTAAATATTTGGGCTGCCCAGTTGACACCAATCACCAAATAATCTGGACAGCAGTCTGCCAAGGCGGGTACGGTATTGATAGTGTCTTTGATGTTGTAACCGCGTCGTGTATTACCGAAACTATGAACACCCTGTGTTCTGCGGATGAACACGAATATTGGCAACACAACCACACGGACCGTATCACTGATCCCCACCTCATCTCACTATACCGTAGAAACAGCAATCTATGGCTTAAAATAATAATTCAAAACATGAACAACGAAATGGGTAAAAATGCCATCTCGGGTTTCCCCTTATCACACTATGCAACCTACAGTCACACTAAAGACAAACGCTTTAACTGGTTTAGGCGTACAGGTCACATTATGGCAAAACTTGGATACGCTATCGACTCTAAAAATTACCCTGAAAATGAAGCGGGTGAAAACACATTAATCACCACCCTTCCCAGACAACTCTACATGTCGAGGAATGTTACCTCCGCAATACAAAAATACAACCTCAAGCACACAGGCTCCTTTCTAACTCCCTGCGGTGGAATGTTAAAAAACTGGCAAGAAAGTAAAGGCTTTTTCAAACTGAATGGTAATAGACCCCCCGGATGGTTAACCGAAATCGAAAAGGAAATGCTTCAAAACCCTGTAGATTTGGACCCACAGGCTAGATATGTCAAGAAACAATATAGAGACAACATAGTACCCCCCGACACGGGTGAATTTCATTGGAAAGGAAATGGTGACCGAAATTCCATCTCTCTTATTCACATTACCAATATTGACTTAGAGGCCATGTCAATACAATATACAGAATACAGTAACAATGCCATAAACCCTAATGTCTTTGTCAGAATCGAAGGTACCAACAGTCTTCAATACGACTTTGAATATAGCATCACCAATGACGGTTGCATCCTAATTCCAGCAGGTTCTATTTTCGAAAATAATGACCATATGGACCCGCCCTCTTCTGTCCTTGCTACAGTCAGTGATATCAACTCACACTATGATTACATCTCAGACAGACAATATGAAACCATTATCGCCAGAATGAAAAACAAAACTGCGGAGGAAGAAAGTGAATACAGCTGCCCTAGCGACGCGGAAGAAGAATCCACACCCAACGCCGAAAAGAGCAAACAAATGGAAGATTATGATATGGCAAGCGATGGTTCTCTATTTGCTGGAAAGAAAACAGCATGCAGTGGGGCAGCATATGCCATAAAAAACTTTGACAACGGGATGCCACTTGTACGGAAGATGAATATCCCCCCCTCAAGAACTTTCTCCGCATCGGGGCTCCTTATCAAGGAAGATATCCAAAACCCGAGTAGCACATCTGCTGAAATTGCGGGACTGCGATTTCTACTCACAGAACAAAAAGAGAAACTCCTCAAATCTATTACTCCAATGGTACATGCTATTGACTCCATGGCAGCAATATCTGCGGTAACAAAGGATGGCAGGTCCATGAGTGCTCGGGACAAACTACGTGAAGCTAATCGCAGAGACGTGCAGGCTGTTCGCCTATTGCTAGAAGAACTTGGCTTTTACAGTGAAGGAGACCACAGTAAAATCATCCTTAAATGGATTAGGGGTCAAAATAATGACAAAGTCCATGACAGAGTGGACCGTACTGCTAAAAGAGCCTCTTTCAGAGGGGGCTGTTTAGACATCTCCCGCTACGACCCTGCCGAGGAACTACCCTTCTCATTATTCTTTTTTGAGGTCCCTATTTTAGGCGATATCCGTAGTCACATCAGAAGAATTCAACGACTCTCACACTATCATAATTGGAGAACTCTACAGTCCCAAGGGAAGTACCTGAGAATGCTCAACGAGAATAACACCGCCCCCACCAAAGATATTTCCAAAATAACACCTAAAGCTTTCACCGCTTCTAGAAGTAGAGAACTCCTGGGTCTTCAAGCCTCTCCAGCACGCTTATTTAAACTGGGGAAAAGCGGGACTGAAAACTGCCCCTACTGCCAACAGAATACAAAATGCACCTTTGAACACATCCAACTTGAATGCCCAGGACATAGTAATAGTTTGTATATTCTTAGAGCAACCCAAGATAGCGAACTAAGGAAAATCATCGCTGAAGAAATCTCAGAAAAGCCTAAACTACTAAACCCTGGAAAAGGTACCACATACATCAAAACACAGCCATCGAAACTTTTTCCACTTGCTGACCTAAGACAGGAAATGAATGAGGAATTATACTTACACGCTCTCCCGGAAGCTAGCATGTACCGTCCATCAAGTTCAAAAAAGAATACCATTGCTGTGACCGCAAAGCCCGAAATGGACCATGTTGCGGGGACAATTAAATATCCCGAACTCCAATATGTCCAAAAGAAAGAGTTTTGGAAACTTTTGGCTTGGCACCGCCTTTCCAACAAAGCAGTCCCATGCTCACTTGCGGAGTACTCGAATAGGGCGCACGATATTCATGAAGCACTCAATGCATGTAAGTTTGAATCGGGAGACCCTAAAAACTGCTACGCAATAAGAAGAAGCCTCTTAGATATTTTGGTGGATGACAGAAACCTTGACAAAAACGGCTGTGAACTTTTCTCCAACCCACTAAATGCCCACCCTAGAATTTACTCGAGAAGATGCATACCCACCACTAGAATGAAAAAGCCCTCAGGCCCTTCTGCCATCATGGGAAAATCGGCTTTGATGGTCTCGCTTGGGATGCCTACGTGGACCCGTTAACAGGCATTGGCAGAATCGTTTACGGAAATCCCCCCTTTGATGGGAAGGATAAGGGCAAATCTTCGGCGGTTATGGCTACCTTGGAAATGGGACATAAAGCGGCCAACACCGTCCCTGGATTTTCAGGAACATGGATTCTTCCGCTGTCTCCCAAAAACCAAAAAAGATGGTTTGATAAAGGTTTTAAACTTGTTTTCAGATTCCCGCATAACACTATTCCATTTATCCCACATGGTTATTGGACGGGTGATGACCCCTACGTTCTCCCAGGTGGCGGATGCTATAAGGATGATTTTTCGGATGTCGTTATCATAGCTATAGACAGTGCACCCAGTGATACTCAACCAGCCTTTGACTGGAGGCCTACACAGAAAAAGATTGCCAGATGGTTCCTCAATGTCCTTCCTAAGTCCAGAGTCACGAAGAAGAGGCTAGAATACACCGGAGTCAGCCCTGATATTTGGAATGAAGTTCTGAACGAAAGTGACAAAGTACTTCCTTCTTCGCTGTGCCCATGGCCCACTCAAGACCCCCCCTATCATCAGAATGGTGCTGAGCATTATTATGGTGGTCACCATGACACGACAATCACCAATGCAAATTCCAAGCCCTTCATAAGCACCGTGAAATGGCCTAAAGTACTTACACTCATGGGGTACCTCCCTCCTCTTTTTGGTACTGTCCTCAACACGATAGGTGTTCCCCGTGGCAAGATTAAACCTCTCCTTAAACAACTTTCAAGAATCTGTAGACAACACACCAAAAATAGGCGAGACGTGTTTCTGTTAAACACCACCACCACCTTGAACACTGACCCGCATACAGTTGACATCCTGGGCAGTGAGACCATGACAGAAACAGAAGCGGTGCAACAATCAAACGACTTCCTTCAAACCCTCCTACAATAATTTTCAAAAGTCTTGCAATAAAAGATGGTTCTCTGTCCCCTAGGGGAGGGGCCCTCCCCCCTCCCCTCCCCCACCACCCCCTCTCCCCCGCCCACCACGACCCCCTTCCTCAACGTCTCCAAATACCCCCTTAATTCTTCGACTTCCCTCCCCACCGCCCAGATACAGCCACCCCTCCACTCACCCGGCCATGGCTGCTTCTCCATCTTCTAGAGTTTTTTGCTTTGCACCTAGCTTTCTCTCTAGATGTCACCCTGCTGAAAAGTGGGTTGAGCCCCTTTGTGGGCGCGCTATAGCAGAGGGAGTAGCCCCTGGTGTTTTCACTAGCCTGCTTTGCAGGGATACCGCACTCTCAGGACTTTGTCCCCTTTACTAGCGTAAATGTTTTATTATTATTATTATTAATATCTTAATATGAGGTCTACGTAAGTCTCGCTGACCTCCTTTAGGTTCGTTAAGAGATCTTCGGATTTTCGCTTTTTGCCTTTTTGGACTTTTAGACTCTTTGGGGGCGTCGGAGACGGCTGATCGTGAACATGTTCACGCGATGTTCGCGAAAATGTTCACGATCAAACTGAACAAAACTTTGGGCCTATTTTGATCGCGAATCTACGGTCGTGAACTGAACATGAACATGAACTGAACATAACTGAACATCTGAAAATGTAATGATCCTGAACTTGAACACGTGTGTTCATGAACTGTTCATGAACATGTTCACGATCAAATTAGCGATCACCGAACCCTGGTTATATATGTGATGTTTTGGCCACAATGTCCATACTAGACCGGGCGTAATAATGAATTAATGATCCGCGTTCGCAGAAATACGAAAAAAATCAAATTGAAAGACATACACCCACGATGGGGCTCGAACCCATGACCACCAGATTAAGAGTCTGGCGCTCTACCGACTGAGCTACGCGGGCGAACTTCTCTGCGAGATTCGACACGTCAATCAATGCTTTTGAAAATACCCATCAGATCTCGCACTAACGAGAGTGGGATTTGAACCCACGCCCTTTCGGACTGGAACCTTACTCCAGCGCCTTAGACCGCTCGGCCATCTCGTCATTTGATGACGTGGCTTATGATTTATGCATAATATATTGTCTTATGATCAAATGCCATGCCATATACCATGTCTGATGATGTCATGGCATGTCATGTCATGTCATGTAATGTCATGTCATATCATGTCATAGCATGTCATGTCTATGTCTCGAAACTCCCAAATGAAATCCCAGACCCCAAACCCGCCCCCGCGGCTCCGTAAACACTAAAGCCAAAGGCCCGCGCCATCCGCCATCGCCACTCGACTGCCCACTGCGACTGCCCCACACGACAGCCCACTCCAAGTCTTCACAGGACGAGGAGTCGACCACAAGCCAACGCGAATTCTTCAGTTCAACACGCTCGTCATCGTCATCCGATCGTCAGCGGCGTACGGCAGCGGCAGCTGCACCTGCAGCTCTCACGATTGATGCTCTGGTTGCTCGATGCGATGCCGAATTGCCGATCGGTCAATGCGAATATTGAGATGTAGATGCACGACATCATCATCACATGGTTTTGATGACTGCCATGCCAAGTCGAAGTGCCATGCCAAATGCCATGCCAACTCGAACTGTCTACTGCGAGTCCAGTGTCAACGTCTGAGTGACTGTTGCATGTCCGATCATGTCACGTGTGATATGTTTATCATTCGATAGTTTTGCACTCCACTCGACTGCTTGACACACGACAGGTTCAGTCATGTTCTCCCTGTTTACTCGCTTGACAAACCGAAACGCCCAGTTGCAGTACTGCTAAATTTCCACTGCATTTTGTTTTTTGAATGTTGACGGTAAAACGTACGCGCTGCTCAATGGATGAAATCATTGCTCCAGTGATATTCTGAACTCGGACGATTTTCACTGCTCGGATTACCTCCTGTCGTGATATCAGAGATGCTGCATATATAGAAAGGCTCGTCTGGAGGAGCCCTTGTGCACATTCGTCGTCGGCAGCGCCTCACTTTGATACAGTAGTTAATTGCTTCCGAACATATTTGGAACTTTAAGTCTTTTGAAAAATGGCCGATGAAAACGGAGATCCGGAAAAGCCCAATAGTGCACGTTCAGGTGGGAGCGACCCGGCGGAATTTCAGGGCGTACCTCCCTCAAGCGGGGCAGATGACCCCTCTGTACCTCCACCTTCTGCTAAAAAAGTACCTGTCGCGGAAGCGAATGAATTATCCCCCGAAAAATCCGGGACACAACGAGGCGACATCCTAAATGTGCACGACATTAGCAACTCCTTTGGCTCGTTGGCCCAAATTGCGCCAAGTGTCACTATCAACTTGCAGGTAATCGCAGCGCCTGCCTTCGTACAAATATCCATTTGGCTTGGTAAAATGCCGCTGGGACTTCGCAGTTGTATATCGTGCTGGCTGGTGATAAATAACCACTTCGACTACTTGTTTGGGCAGACCGCGTGAAACCCGTCACTGGCGTGACTGCCGAACGGTCTGCTAATTATGCCGTATCCCTTCCTCTGAGGTCGCGCTAAAATATTCACCAGGAATTTCAATGTAAAATGTCGCCACAAACTGTGGCTTCGGCTTGGGCTGTCGATGCGCAGGAGTTTTGCTCCCAGGCGCTCATGCCCATCAAGCTCCACGCAAACGCGCTCGTTTCCACGAATAAGGAGCTCGTTTCACAGTCTAATCGAATAGATGCGCTCACTTCACACACCTTCGAGAAGACTGATGCCACGGCGTTGCAGTACGTAGCCCGAGCTCTTCTGCCAGGCGCCCCTCGGCTTCCCACGTGCTGAGTCCTGGATGCGTGCGTGGATGCGCTGAGTCAGCGGAAGCTAGCTTTGCTGGGCTTTCTTTGAGAACAAGAACGACCGCTATGCGACTGATATTGGAGAGTTTCGTGAATTTTCACGCAAATTTCAAATGCCAATCGGATGGATGTCGCGCGCAGGTTGGCGGAAGCCCTCGAGAAAATGGAGAAACTCGAGGAGAAAGTCTTGAAAGCGGGTAATTCATTTCCCCTTTCCTGAAGAAACCGGGCCTCGTGGGGGCGACGCAGAGTGCAAGGGACTGACCTCGCTCAAGGTGGCGAACGGCGTCTGCTCTGTGAACGCCAAAAGGAGTTTGCGGACGAGCCACCAAGAGAAGTGTAATTCTGAAATGTCACGGCGGCTTTCCTCGCGCTTTGTGCACCCCGCTTGCCTCTTGAGCTGATAGGAACGTGGTTGGGCTCACTCCGCGACGCAGACAAGGGTTTTGAGGAAATGGGAAATTGGAAGGAGGAAGTGCTGGCAGTGATATACCGTGACAAACAAGGTGCCGCCTGGCCTCCCCTGCCTGGTAAACTTGACGGCGGCCTTGAGAGAACTAGGAAGATGTAAGGCCGAGGCTCGATGCCTTTCATGCCTCGAAAGCTCGAATGTGTCGCTTCCATCGCTACCGACCCGCGCGCCGCGTCGGTCAGGCTTGTCTCATTTGCCATTTGCCCCTCCGACCTCGTCGAAATTTGCAGCGGGCGCTCGCTGGTGCCATTAATCGGGTAAGTATATACTGCTTGAAAAACAGCCGATTCCCTGTGCGCACGAAACGAATTCTGGATGAAATTCGAGAAATTCGGGACGGAACAACGCTCTCAGGGGATGGAATCGAGCATATGGGAGGGAAGAGGGATATGGTACGTCTGCGCGGTGTGCCATATCCGGGCCAGAACATCCGGCCTCGGTGATGCGTCGTATTGTAAACAGAGTTGGCCCGCCCCAAAGTTAGCGCCACTTAAATCTTATTACTGCATCGCTAGGAGGCAAGCGGATGCCCGCGGCACACATGCTACGACGGGGCAATGCATATCGGAACGAGTGCCCAGAAGGCCTGCAGACTGCGGAAGTTAGGGAATGTGTTTGTGGACTTGTTGGATGCGGGCGCAGAGCGCGAGGGGGAGATGAAGCAGTACATGGACCGGCTGGACGCCGTAGAAAGCATGGTAGTGGAGAAGACGGAGGTGATGGAGCAACGGCTGGAGAACCTCGAGTTCGACCTGGCGTCGGAGTCGGCAAAGCGTGAGCGATCGGAGGAGATGGTGACGAAACTGAAGCTGACGCTCGAGGAGAAGATCCGGGACACGAACAACCGCATGAAAGAAGACCAGAAGATCACGCAGGATCTTGAGCACTCCGTCTCCCGGCTCAACGAGCGCGCTGACGAATCCATGAAGGCCGATGATCGCCTCGGCGTGCGTATCACCGAGCTCGAGGCGCGCGAGGTGTGTCATACGTTCCGCTATTTCTTCCTGCTGTCCTAGACTCCCAAGATCGTAATCGGCTGCGTACCGTTCTCAGAAACATGGAAGCCATCAGGGGTGCATTTGTTTCATGCGATGACCAACCCGGACAGCGCTGCTGCAAGACGCGCGATTTTCTGGACAACCTATAAAAAAACTTGCTCTCTGAGCTATAGGCTAAGTCCCAGCAACAAGGCTGTCGAAATTTCTGGCAGGCGCTGGCAGGCGCGGGCAGGCGATAGCAAGTGCTTTGGCAGAGCTTCTGGGACTTTGGAGAGGCCAAGAGTAGGGGAGGAGATTTGTGAGGCGCCCGGAGATGGGGGCAGGTGGTGTCGGAGGAGCTCATGAGCCTGCCTGACGAGGTGGCCATCTTCAAGGCCGACTTCCAGATCCTCGAGGGCAAGCACAACCTCATCGTGGATCGCACTGGAACCCTCGAGGAGGCGCGTGACACCGCCGCCCAGAAGCTCTTAGCGGTGCAGCAAGAGAGTGATGCAAAGATGGGTGAGTCAGCTTTCTCCTCTCTCTCTCTCTCTCTCTCCAAGTCCCCTTACCGTCCTCTCCGACTCAGAAACACCTTTCCTCACCCCAGCTGTCTCCCTTTGCTCTTCCTGTTCTCCACCTTCCTCCCGGATTGTTGAACACCACCGGACCCAGTGACGGGGCCCCTTAATAGGCTGGAAGCAAGGGTAGGCGCCACACCACTCTTCTTGAACGAATGTGGGGTATGTTGGAATCCAGTATGTGCATTTTGAAGGCATGGTCGGGAGAGGATGAGGGCCTCGAACAGAAACAATGCTGCAGGAGCTGAGGTTGAGTGTATCGCACGCGGAGTCGATGCTGAAGATGCTCAACGAAGAGCTCGAGAGCCGTACGAATACATCTATCGAGAATTTAGAAGCCAGAATTAACGGGGCTCTCGGACAGGGCGATGAGCATACGAAGGCAAGCCGCCCCCTGTTCCCCTCTTGTCCGGGTCAGACCTTCCTGGGTCTCTTCCGCACTTTCCCAGTCCAAGCTTCCCCAGACCCTTCCTGAGAGGCCCCGCAGAGACCCCCCCAAATACCAGGGCTCCCGAGATTGAAGGGAGAGGAAAGCACTGAAGCGGTCGGAAACAAAGTCTGATGAATGTCTGCGGCGGTTGTGACTGGTGCCGTCGAGGAGGAGCTTGAACCGAGTTTGTCATCGGAGTTGGTGTTGGTAAGGATCGCGAGGTCTGATGGATGTGCGGGATGAGGGCGCATGTTCAGCACTTGAAAGACCTCACAGATCTCGCACGGTCGAGAGCGACGTATGCAGATGTGCTGGAGCTGGTACGGACATATGACCCAGTGCTGAATCAGGAGAAGCAGGACCATGAGAAGGCTCCGCGCACGTTCGAGGAGGTGATTGGAATCCTGGAGCTACAGAAAGAACTTGCCGCAGAATCGGCGGACTGCCCCTACACGATAGCAATGATCGCCGACCGCGTGAAGAGAAACAACACGGTGAGTGACTGAGTGCTGCGTTGGGTGCGTCCGAGGGCTCTTACTGGTGGTGAAGTCCGCAGCTGTGTGTGTGATAATGGGTTTGGACTTCCTTCGGTGACAGATCTCAAACCATAGAAAGAGGAACCCGCACCAGAGAAAGCGGCGTTTTACCCTGCATACATATTCCACACTTTGTTTGTAGTTGACGGAGGTTCATCAACCACCACTGCTGGCTGTGCTAGCCATGGGCACCCTAAGTCCCGCGGGGATCCAGCTCCAGTGCTCCAGCTCCGGGATGCTTGCTGTGCCCCTGGGGGATAGGCCACCGGCGCGCGCTCTGGCTTGGACACTGGGGCGCCCGGGATAAGGAGGGGAAACAGTGGTGTTGTGTACGCTGCACCGCAGTTCCCTCGGATTCCCCGTTTGACTTGCGGCTTCCCTGCGGCAGTCAGCCGGGCCACAGCTCCCACATGGTTACTATCTCTCGGGGATATGCTGCGGCATTGCTGGAGAAGAGCCCCCAGCGGCCCCACACCAGCTTAGTCGGCTCAACCGTGTGAGTGGTACCTTGTCGCGGTCCTCCGTCATCCACGGCTGCAGTACTTGGCGTGAGCGTCATCCACGGGTGCAGTACTTGGCGTGAGCGTCATCCACGGGTGCAGTACTTGGCGTGAGCGTCATCCACGGGTGCAGTACTTGGCGTGACGTCATCGCGAGTGCAGTACTTGGCGTGGCGTCATCACGAGTGCAGTACTTGGCGTGGCGTCATCACGGGTGCGGTACGGCGTGGCGTCATCCACGGGTGCAGTACTTGGCGTGGCGCGTCATCCACGGCGCTGCAATGCCCGGCTGGCGTCGACCCGCGGGTGCAGTACTTGGCGTGGCGTCATCCACGAGGTGCAGTACTGCCGTGGCGTCATCACGGGTGCAGTACTTGGCGTGGCGTCATCACGGGTGCAGTACTTGGCGTGAGTGTCATCCACGGCTGCAGTACTTGGCGTGAGCATCATCCGATAGCCATCAAAACACATTCGCTTTGCGTTGCCCAGGTCTCAATATGTCAAATGCCTACCGGCAGACGTTTCTGGCGGTGACACATTCCTACTGGCCATGCTGTCACCTGCGGGTGTGTGGCGCCGTGCCACAGCCCACGCCCTTCCGCCTGCCTTTTTACGTCATTGGGTTGCCGGTGGGGCCGGCCTCGGTCGACGTGCATCGTGCCACTTAGTATGCCGTGCTCGGGGTTGCAGCGCTAAGTCGTTTCCACGGGTGCAGAGATACTGATTGAGCATATAAACATTTTGAGGTGCACCGATCGGAGGGGTAGAGATAAGTGGGAGCGCATGCATTGACAACTAGGATCCCGCCAAGCATGAGGAGGCGCCTTACTGCCAGGGTATGAAGTTTAAAGTCTTTGATGGGTGGGGAGGCTCCACCATCGATTCCAGGGTGAGGGAGAATGTAAGGGACGTCCAATGTCCGCTTCTCTGCCCCGGGAATGTTACAGGCAGCCGGCTTGAAGCCCGGGCGCATTCCGCTAGATTCGTTTGCAGTGAACAAGAGAGTTGTCGGGAGCGTGCCCGAGCCTGTGCGGCCGCATATTGTGGCGGCTGATCAAATGACCTGACGGGAGGTGTGGATGGGGCCGCTTCGATTCTTCCCAGGACATCCTCAACCTGTCACAGGATTTATCGATGGTCATTCAAAAGTTCGATTCCGGAGCTGTTGCGCAGAAGGATGCGAAGCCCGCCCCAACAGCTGATGTAAGTTCCTCGGCGTTCGAGACGTGACATGGAAAATGCCCTCTTGTTTCTAGGGTGTAGAACTGTACAGATGGTGACTGCTCGTAGCAGATTGGAGAAGTGGCACACGGATGTGGCAGATGCAGCTGGCGCCTGCGGTGGTCACTCGCCGCAGTTCCAGTCTCTGCTGCGGACCAATCAGAATGCTCGGCACAAGCGCGCTGTCAGAGGATATTGCGCGCTCAGACAAGAAGTGCTCCTGGGTTCTGGCGATAGAACAAGGAAGGACATTGTGCAAATGCTGAAATCACTCACTCGCATGCGGAGCGAGGTCATCTGTCATGCGGAGCGAGGTCATCTGTCATGCGGAGCGAGGTCATCTGTCATGTGGAGCGAGGTCATCTATCATGCGGAGCGAGGTCATCTGTCATGCGGAACGAGGTCATCTGTCATGCGGAGCGGGTCATCTGTCATGCGGAGCGGGTCATCTGTCATGCGGGACGGGTCATCTGTCATGCGGAGCGGAGTCATCTGTCATGGCGGAGCGAGGTCATCTGTCATGCAGAGCGGTCATCTGTCATGTGGAGCAAGGTCATCTGTCATGCGGAGCGAGGTCATCTGTCATGCGGAGCGAGGTCATCTGTCATGCGGAGCGAGGTCATCTGTCATGCAGAGCAAGGTCATCTGTCATGGTGAGGGAGATTTCTGACTCAGTGATGAAAGATGGTTCACCTGCACAATCAGGGTTGTTAGGGTACTACTGTAAGAGTCTGCACCAGAATGCCCAGCGAGACAGCGGCAAAACTTGATTCGGGCCGTTGTGGGCAGAGCGGCGTGAGCTTACGTGCATGCAGAGGCGGATCACTTACAAAGGGGGGCGATTTGCGCACTGAGGGGGATGGGAGGGGTGCAGCTTATTGCGCTCAAGTACCAGGTGCAGAACCTGGAGGGGGACATTCTGCAGACAGCTCAGCTGGACGCAGAGACGAAGCTCAACGAGTATCGCAAGGAGATGGCGGACGAGATGGAGAAGTTCAAGGTGGAATTAGCACAGGTGCAGGCGACCGCCGAGCTCGGCAGCGCTGGTGGCACCGGGGATGACAGCGGTGGGATCACCTACGGTCAATCTGCTGGACTAATGGAGAAGCTCAATAAGCTGACTCACGAGATGATGGGCAAGGTGTGCGCCCGGGATGATTGGACCCTCGGGGGTCATCCGGTTCATGCAACCGGCCGGATCACAACCGTGGATGCAGCGCAAGCATGTAGGCAGGCTTCACAGAACTGTGTGGGGGGGGGTGGAGGCGCTTCTGGTATCAGGTTGGGATGCCGGAAATGGAGAAGATCAAGGCAGAGCTTCTGGAGTCGTGCCAGGGCATGGTGAAATCTGGGCGTGCCGCGAGCATTAACTTCTCCTCCAAGGATAAGGATGCCGGCGTCATCAAGGAGATGCTGGAGGATAATGTGCTCCCCCCCGCCTCCCGTGTGCAGCCCGATAGCTCTTAAGGTTTTGCATGTGGAGGATTCTGATTGGCTGGAAATGGACGCAACCCTCAGCTTGCCCTCGCGCGCATACATGCATGCGCCCTCGAGGGCACGCGCTTGATTGGTCTTTCAGCCAATCGCCGTTCGCTGTGCAGAGTGCTGAAACTCGTCAGCCGACATTTTGAGGATGGACGCGGCTGTGTGTGTGAGGATCGACGCGCAGTCAGACCGGCTGGATGTGATGACGGCGAAGATGGTGGAGATGACTAGTGGCATGCGGCACAAGGCGGACCAGAACATCGTGAATGTGTTGCTGGATGACCTGGCAAATGTGCGCACCGAGCTAGCTGGCAGCGGCGATCGCCTACGCAAGGAGGTGGATGGGCTGAAGGCGGACATGCTCACGAGAGTCACGGAGCCAGCAACGCGTGAAATTGTGGAGCGAATGCTGCGCGCTGTCCAGGCCACGTCACACCAGATCAACCTCAACAGCCTCAGTGCTGGCAACGGCGGTGGCGGCGGCGGTGCCGGTGCCGGCGGCGTCCTGTTTGGTGGGGGTGGCGGAGGGGGGCTCACCGAAGCGCAGATTAAGCAAATCAAAGACTTGGAGGACAGTGTCAAGGTGAGGCCTGCTATTTTCCGATCTCCTTTGTTTACCTGCGAGGATTTACAAGTATATTTCCGCATAATGTGATATGTTGGGTGCCTCATCGGTTGAACGCGATTTTGAGGTTGAGCCAATCAGAGAACTGGACATGCATTCGATTCCAACTTGTTGAAATTCGTCATCGGGATTCAGATTTCGGACTCTTAGGGCGGTGTCAGAAATTAAGCGCCATATATCCTGCAGAGAAAAACTCAGGAATTATCCTTCCTCCTTATTCTGCTAGCCTCGCCTGTATGGACGGTGAGTGGGGAAAGCACCATTAAGACGAGAGTGGAGGACGGTTGAATTGACCGGCAAGGATCGGGTGTGACCTGTGGCGGTCGACAGTTGATGCAGCAGCAGGTGATTGCCGTCGACAAGGGGCTGATGGAGCAGATGGATGTGAAGCAAGAGGTCAACAAGTTGGCCGGACAGCAGAGCAGGGTCAATGAGATCATGGTTGCGCTGCGCCAGGACATGAAGAACAAAGCCCCCACGCGCCAGGTCCCTCACCATCCGCCCATCATGCTGCCTTTCAGAGCCTGGCAGAGGGTCTAAACGCTGTTGCCAGCGTTGCAACATCCACTGACTGCTAGATGGCTTTTTGCTCGGGCCATCGGTGACAGCCAATCCATTCTGCCGCCATTGACAGCTGTCATCCGTCCTCTGCCCATGTTTGGTCCCTGCAGGCGCCCGTGGCCCTCCCAGAGGTGCTGTTCGGCACGGAGGTTCTCGCTGCGTCAGGACTGAGTGCTGCATGCGGGTTCGTTGTGGCGAGGGATGCCGAGGCGCGTGTGTTGCTGACTGACGCCAGATGAGAGGTGAGAGGTGAGAATGAGAGGTGAGAGGTGAGGATGAATGAGAGGTGAGAGGTGAGGATGAATGAAGGTGAGAGGAGTGAGAGGTGAGAGGTGAGAGGTGAGGATGAATGAGGTGAGAGGTGAGGAGGAATGAGAGGTGAGAGTGAGAGGTGAGAGGTGAGGATGAATCAGAGGTGAGAGGTGAGGTGAGAGGTGAGGATGAATCAGAGGTGAGAGGTGAGAGGTGAGGATGAATCAGAGGTGAGAAGTGAAAGGTGAGAGGTGAATCTCGCCACAGGTACAGGGAGCTGATGACAGGACGCTGGTATTATTGCTTCCTGCTAAATATGCCGCTGTTCCCCTCCCTGCCTTGCAGGTACAAGCCCTGGACGCACTGCTGCGGGAGATTGCGAGGGGCTTGATGGGCGGCGACGAGAGCCAGGCGGTGCTGGCCGGCAAGCTCGGGGAGATCTGGAAGTGCCTTAGCTGCCAGAAGAACCCGGTGCGGCTGACGGAGGGTGCTGGCTCTGCGATCCCCCCGCAGAGCTGGACCTACAACAACAACCACTCGGACGCCGCTCACAACTCCTTTGACCGCCGGGACCGCCGCGCAGGCTCACCCACCCGAGGGGGCGCAGCCTCCCCGCCTCCAAGGGTACATCCTCCCTTGGCGCTCTGAGCTCCAGTTGATGGCCGCTTTTGGTACCGAGGCGGAGAGCTGAGGATCTGCCATGAGTGGATCTCACGGCATTGCATGCAATCCCAGCACCCAGAGCCTGGGACCAGCAGGCACTGAAATGCTCGAACACCCAGAGCCCGGCACTAGCTGATCGCTTGAGAAACCCTCGAGGACAGGTTAGGAGAATTTGCGGTTCATGCATGCCATCTGGGAGGTGTTGTGATGCGTCATAGAAGATGGCGACGCAACAAGGTGTGCGGGGGAAGGGGTGGGGAAGGGAACTGTGCTGTGGCTTCACCGAGGAAGCTGAAGCGCGGGTGTGCTGGGATGGTGAGCTGGGTTATGTATTATGCAGACACCACCGAATCTGCATGGAGGGGGAAGGGCAAGTCCTGGCCCAGGAGTGCAG
>LGRX02031881.1:0-19452 GCA_001247695.2 Cymbomonas tetramitiformis | reverse complement strand
GTAAGCATTTTGCAGCGGCCATTCCTGCAGAAGTCTCAGCGGTAAAAACAACATCAAACAGGTCATGAGCCGATTGGCTAAAAGTGGTTGCGACCCACAATACGCGGAATGCCCTCTCCACCGGCCAGGTGAAACGTAAAAAGAAGCCATAGCGAGCGACGATACTGCTGCCGAAAAATGTTCCATAAACTCATCTCCACTTCAAAAAGAGGCCATACCGCGGAAAGACGAACTACTGCCTAAGGGGGCGCCCACCCCACCTCTGTGTCAAAACTTAGCCAAACATGGCAACAGCTAGGCGCTGTGCCATCAGAATTACTAGGGAAGTGGTGACGCGCATAACCTGCGAGAACAGGTGTTCCGCTCGGTGAAAACAAACTGGCTAAGCTCCCATAAACAGTCCGGCCGAGTGCTTTTATCATGCATCTCGGAACCCGGATAATACGAAGTAATGACTGACAGTACAGTACTACTGTACTGTCATCCTAGCTACTAGCGGAGTCACGGTTCCGATCAGAGACGGGTCAGGCTAGGGGCTATCAGAGCCCATAATAATAACCCTGAACCTAAAGTCCAGCAGTCTTGCTTGCTGGAAGTTGCGCCCTGGATAGGCGGGATCCACGGCACGGTGCGCAGCGCCGGCCAATCGTCGTCATCGTAGCCCGCAGAGTCGTCGGGCTCTGGTCCAGGAGGATCGTGATCGAGAGGCAGGCGGAGAGTGAATGCCGCCGGGTCAGAGCCGTCAGCCGTAGCAAACTGCGGTGAGGGAGACCCCTCGGCAAAATGTACGGCGGCCGTTGCAGCAGGAGCAGGAGGCGCGGGCGGCTGCAACCATGCGTCAATCGTGGGGCGAGGCGGTGCCGCTGGCGCGCCCGCTGGTGCCTGCCCGGGGGCAAACGACGCCGCGCACGAATAAGGGCACACGCCACGGGTGGGGAGGTGAGCGTCAGTGAGCCCGCAGAGGCGGAAGCATGTGACGCAGGGGTAGCCGACACCTTCCCACACGAGATAGAGGCCGCGGCGGGGCGACGGTTTCCAGTCGCCGACGGGCTTGACGATGTTGCTGCGCTGCACGGAGTTGAAGGATGCAGAGGTGGGGGCGTGCTTGCCACCACCGGACCCCGTGGACGGGGAACGAAGCCGTGCGAGATGGCCCTCGCTCTGCCAGACCGTGCTGAGGCGAAGGAGCAGGGCAGAGAACGTGAATGCGTGGCCGGCAGCCAGCTCACGCAGCACCACCAGATACAGTGGTGACACATGAGCGGAGCTGGCTGCCGACCGGCCAAGAACGTGATGCAGGTCCTGTACCCTGCCGGCATCGTCGTAGGAGGGGTGCAGGCGCTGGTGCTTGTCCCCCAGCACCCGAAACACCGTGAGCTGGGGGGCAGGGTCAGCGGTCTCGTCGATGGTGGTCGACCGCGGCTTCGTCCAAAAGCGGAAGGTGTCGGGGTCAGTGGTGGCCTCGACATGAAAGCGAAGGCGCTGCAGAGCGCAGCGTCCATCACGCGGGTGGACACGGGCGGACTCCTGGAAGAGGGCCAGTGCCGTACCCTGGAGGACGCCCTTGAGGATGTTGAAGAGGAGCTCGTTGAGGGACCAGTGGTATACCAGGTACTCGTGCTCCAAGTCAAAAAGCTTGTCGTACTCGAAGTGCGAGATCGGGGACAACACGTGTCGAAGGTTGCTGAGAAGAATGGCGAAGTCGGCCTCAGCGTCGGAACCGTCGAGCGTGAAACCCTTTTGGGGCTTAAAGCCATGGGAGCGAAGTAACTTAACCAGTTCCTCCCCATAGCTGAAGGCGTAGTCCATGCGGTCGCTGTACTCGTGCTGCTGAGAAGCCCGGACCGGGGTAGAAACCCAGACCGAGGCGTCGCGGTGGAACTCGGCAGATGTGGCAGCGGGCGAAATGGAGTCGGGCTTGTTGATGAGCGTGTTCATGCGCACCACCGGATCAAGGCCGGCAGTGCGAGGACGCGGCGAATGAGCCTGGGAACCAGATTGCGGTGATGACGTAGGCGTGGGCGAAGCAGATGCCGCACGCGCAAAGCGGAGCACGTCACCGAGACTGCGGCGGCTAGCTGATGCCATGGCAAGTAAAACGTAAGGCGGCGTGTTCAGCGTGCTTGAAAATGAGGGCGCTGGTGCGACCCTGGCCTCAGATGGTTCAATAAGGCGGTAAAGAATCCCAGCGAACGGCAACGCTGGAAAAATGTTGCGGCGGAGACTGGTGTCAACGCGGGACAAGACGAAGCTGGTGCGGACGTCGAAGTCGTTGTACGAGAGGAGCTGGTGCGGCCTCAAGGATCCCAGTGAAAACCTCCCCAAGTGGTGGCCGATAACCTCACAGAAGAGAGGATATATATATGATAGGGTATATATATATATCTCGAGATAAGCAGTGAAACAGAATGGCAGGGGGCAGAGGTTCACTGTGTGCTAAGATGATATAAAATACTGAGCAGAGTGTTTTATGAGTCGAAAAGCTGTGACACGGTGACTGGTGACAACACAGGTCGAGGGGTGAATGACGGGTGACCCACCGTCCCCCCCCTTACAGTGGGGGGGGAAAGATTGGGCTCCCCGTGAAAAACCCCCAAAATGAAAGAAGTCAGGGGGTGATCTCTTCTCCTATAAGGAGATAAAGAACAGGGGTTTGTCGCACGTTGCGTTGGTCGCAAGGCTCTAGGCTGGAAAAAACCGGACCGTCATAGAGAAGAAACAATAAAAAAAAATCGTTTCCCGAGGCTTTGGTCTCAGCCAGAGTAAACAGTAATTAATGCCAATGGTGCCATGCCATCACATTCTTGACTGACCGACTTGAATTCGCGGTTTTGCGGTGACGATAATTGCCACGTCTGCACGAAAATAACCGTCGATGCGTGCCGTACAATCGTGGCGCGCCGACCATCCTCGACGCTGGATAATGCATGCATCCAGAACGACAGAAGAGACGGTACGAGCACGTAATCCACGATCGGATGCGAAAAGGGACGATTGATTATCAGGTTTATCACAGTTTTTCAAGACGGAAGCCGCCCCTTATACCTGTGAGCAATTATTCCGCTTAATCCCTTCATCATATTCCGATGGCTTCCTTGTGTATGTCTGGTATGAATCTCCGCACTAGTAGCTTCAACGGAGCTGCAATTCAGAGCAAGACGCGCCAAGTGTGTGCTCCCGTGAAGCAGGTGATTGAGGCCGCAAAGGTTGTGGAAGGAATTGTTGTGTCTGCGTCTTCCGCTAAGACCGTTTCCGTTAAAGTCAACTCATCCTCCCCCCATCCACTTTA
This sequence comes from Cymbomonas tetramitiformis, assembly GCA_001247695.2. NCBI lineage: Eukaryota > Viridiplantae > Chlorophyta > Pyramimonadophyceae > Pyramimonadales > Pyramimonadaceae > Cymbomonas > Cymbomonas tetramitiformis. The sequence goes on along the minus strand of LGRX02031881.1, from coordinate 16,163 downwards.
CAAAAAGAGAGTAGTCACCAGCAAGAAGTTCTCGGTCCACGACGAAGAATCCCAGTGCGCAGTTGGCGACCGCGTTCGCATTGAGCCCCTTGGCCGTGCTGTCAGCAAGACGAAGAGGTGGACGATAAGCGAAATTTGTGATAAGGCTAAGGGTTGCGGTCCTCAGTAAATATTGTAAATAGGAAGCAGTAAGGTGCGCGTTCTCCTTAATACTGTTTATTGCTTCCTAGGGTACCAGACTCCGCTGACTGCCATGATTTATTTGCCAGCTGTTGCCCTCGCTAGAGATGCATGTTGCGCTAAACCAGTGTGTACCTCTCTGTTGCGCGCGCGCCCTTTCTCTCTCTTTCAAATTTGCGAAACTATTTATTCTGCGGCACGAAACCAGTGTCATTAGGTTACTTACAGCGGGATGGCGGCTCCACGTGTGTCGCCTAGGCTGCAAGGGAATGAGCAAATCTGAGGTTCTCTTTTCTTTGACAGACCTTCTTCCTCGGCGTTGAAGACGGCTGCGAAGACAACTGTGACGCGCTGTCCATTCAGACGGCTGAACAACTGCGGTGTTGTCTCTTCAGGGCCTCCGGGTTCTTAGTTTCCGTCGAGAATTTCACCTCTGTTGTCGCTTGCGATGTTTTGAACGGATAATAGTTTTCTTGCACACTTTGGGAGTGAAATATAGTAGTCGTCAAAATACACACTTAATAACATAGCTCTTAATCAATATTTATTTTCCGACCAATCACAGGTCACAGGGAGTGTTCTTTCAACTCTCAGATCTACTGGCGCGCTGAGATGAGCTGGCTTTCGCAGCAGTTGCCCTTTTCTTTTTCAAGGGGGGATGACATGCACGCAGGACCGATGCCAATGCCAATTTACTTTGTAGGTTTGTGATACGTTCCTGGGTCCTAGTGTTTCCCGCAAGTTCCGTGTGTCGGTTTGTTGGCAACGCCGTAGCTTTCACTTGAGCTTCCTGAGAAAGATGCTTCTCGGTCTCTTTGCAAATAATGTTTATGCACGAACGCTACATATTCTTGCCTGCGCCCTGTCTGCCTTTCACTCAAATTTATGATGCCAGCTGCTGAATCATACACCTGTATGTATACTCGAAGAACCCGGGTATTCTGGTTGCTGATATGTTGGTGAAGCTCTACCTAAGAGCGCTTTGATTACGGCTGCATTTAAGCTTCTCTCCGTGTTGAGGTAGGCCAAATGGAAGCTTGAAAAATGCTTCAGCCTTTCTATCAATAGCACATTCTATTTACGAAAACATCAAGGAGTCGCACTTGATGCTTGAACGCATTCATAACACTGTCTTTTGCAGTTACTTTAGGGAGCTCCCCGAACGTGTTGTTCGGGTGTTTTATTTTACCAATTTTTTATTTTATTTTATGTGGTCGAACCCGAATTATTTAATGCACCGACAAGCCAAGATGGGCACTGAGCGTACGTTTTTGCCGATGGCACACTTGCGCAAGCTTTGAGATTATTATGAGTCTTCATTGAACTTTTTGAAAACCGCCGCACGTAACGTCTAGACGAAATCAAGCACAGTCGGTCATAAGCAATTATGACCCATAATTTTTCAACGGAGCTGTGAGATTGAAAACTCAGGGCTTGGGCCTCGTATGAATTTTCGTGGCCGGAGAAAAAAAAATGTGCGCCCGGGTATTTTCAAACCTACTGGTATGCGTCTAAGGAAGCATACGTACTGGTAGGTCCACGTTGTCCAGGTGTTATTTAGGAACAACAACCAAAGCAAATCTTCCCATGGGGTGTGATTTGGCTCGCTTTACCCTCCGAGTGCTTAATCGAACATCTGCAATACCCCACTCGCTCGTGGGGTATATCGGATGATTGTCATCGATGCGCAAGAGTCTCAGCATTCCATTTCTGCTTTACTTTTGTTACTGCGGTTAGTGAGGCGAAAGTTATCCTTGCGAATCACTGCTTATGTGAAAACACGTTCTCACGCTTCGGGCGCAAGTTACCGGCTTGAGTGAAAAAGAAAAAAGAAAAAGAAAAAACCACGCCCGTTGGGCGTATGAGTAAATTAATTTCCCCGGCCCTGGGGGTCATGGTCAGATGGGCCCCGCCTCCCCCCTACACTACCAGGAGGCTGAGCCTGTTCCTGACAGCAGCCTGTATGCCCTGCCTCACGCGGTGCCAGTACCAGATATGATGGCACGGGCTACGAGGACGGTCCGCGGGAGTACCACTCTCAGCGGTCTGGCATGTATGGTACCTCGGGACCTGCTGGATTCAGTGACCCGTAGGTCATAACTTATCTGACTCCCGTTAGTTGTACCAGTACTCGTACAGTACTAGGTGACAGATCCCTAGGTCACAGACACCTTATATTCGTTTAACTCTTATAATCAGTTTACACTTGTATGAAAACTATTCAGTGACCACTCCGATATAATCCGTTATATTATATCTCACAGGTTATGGGGTATTACCCCGCTTTTATCACTGCTGACTTTGCCATGATTGGCTAAGCTTTTCCGCTTGGCGGGGCGTTGGGGCCTCGCGAGGTGTTGAATTGGCCACTTTAGGGCGCGCGGTTTGCGCTATGTTGCGGTGAGATTGCGAGTTGGGATTTTCGGCAACTTCTTCGAGTGTCCGCGTTGGATTTTGTTTTAGACTGGGCTTGATCACCCCTGTCAACAACTCCTTGGCCGCCGCGTATTCGACTTCGTTGACTTCGTTCGACCCCTTCTTCTCCTCACTCCGCAACTGCATTACGGTCGCCCGCCACCTTACGATTTGACACTCGCCTTTTCCCCAACCCCCCTCCTATAGGAATTTATTCTGATGACTTCATCCTCAGTTGGAACACCGGCCATGGGCGCTAGGATGCGCCTAGATTCAATCTTTGCTAGGAACGTGGGTGCTCGCTACAAGAGCACCCCGCAGTCAGCGAATGTCGCACTCGCTGCTGCTGACAGGACACGCAGCAATGCCGTTTTGCAATCGTCTTGGGACATTGCCGTTGTGAAGCGTGTTGCGAAGGACACCTTAGGTACTAAGGCGTCCTCATTTTCCGGAAGTGAACCACATCGACAACTTCTTTGGGATTCCTTGGTGACTGCCTTGGAGGCTTCTTTTGTCAACAAGGACACCGCCAACGAGGACATCTTTGACCTCGTGGATGTCACCAAGGAGGTTCACCCGATCTTCAACGACATTTTACTTCGTGCGTTGGTCTCTTTGACCACGCCCCACTCTCCAGCTCGAAGGTGGGTTGACGCTTCGTCTCGGATCTCTCCGCGCGACGGTAAGCGTGCACTCCTTGAGGTGACCAAGCGGTTGCTGCCGCCTGGGCATCGGCCGCTCCGCCATCACGAAGAGCTCTTGAGCATTTCGTTTGGTTCGTGTGATGACCCTGAACCCTTGGTCGCGCAATTTGACGAGTGTCTAAAAGCCATCGCGGCTAGCGGAGCGGGCCCCCTGGACGACGAGGCCGCCAAGAGGCAGCTGCTGGCGGCACTGGACGTCGAGTTCTACAAGGAGGTGGTTACCCCACTTCGCCTCGACACTGAGCTGGCTAAGGTGGGCATTGAGGAGATTTACACACACGTCCTAGAGGTTTGGTGGTGTGCGAACCCTAATGGCCCTCCCACCCGCCCCAAGACGGCCGCGCCTATCCCGACGCACACGCCTCTCGGATTGGCTTACGCAGGTGACGGGCAGGGTGACATCTCGGACTTCCTCGAGGAGTTCGCTCGTATCATTGGTGAGGCCTCTACCCTACTCACCTCCCTCCGTCATGACGAGCGCAAAGTTGCACCCGACGCACCGCCGACACGGAGTGATTTTCACCGTCCGCATGGAGGCGGTGGTGTGAGATTCCCACCGTCCAAGTGGCGTGACGAGCGGAACCGTCGGACCGACGGTAAATTTCACGGACGTAATCGTCACGTGGGATGGAAGCACCGCTTCGGAGCGTCCCCACTCCCGAAGGGCGGGAATTAGCCTCAAGGTATTAAAGCGCAAGGTGCTAGGAGCATTTCGTTTCACTCCGCATCCTCAGCCTTCGTACAGGAGTGCCCGCTCTGCCCTGGGCACTTTCACGACACTGCACGTTGCCCTGAGGTGTGTGGTTCGTGCGATGTGGACCTACGGGATGCCGCCATGGACCTAGACGAGGTCGTTTCGGCCTTTCAAACCGCCTTTGACAACGAGAACGACGAGGAATTCGCCGACCTGTGCCACGAGCACGACCAGCCACTGGTGCGTACCGATCCTGAGCCCTTCACCTACCCAGTGCGGCACGACGTCGGATTGCGTGCCCACTATGCAGGCTTGGGTCATGGTGCATCGGGCGACGGCATGGGGAATGTGCTCTCGGATGCGCGGAGCGTCCTTGAGTCCCTGCGGTCTGCGGCTACGGCTGCACAGGTCGGTGGTGCTACCGCGACTGGTAAGCGACCACCGCTGCACATCGGCACTTTGTCTGTGCCGCAGGTGGTGTGCGATGCGCCACCACCTGCCAATCACGAGATCGACACGGGGCTTTACCCTATTTCGGCATCGGACCCCGCTTCTTTCGGTTCTCCTTTCGAGGAGCCACTGCATGTGTCTTTTATGGACCGTGTGATGCCGGCATGCCCTGAGACCTCCCTTAAATTGTGCTCGATTGACTCGGATCACGAGCCGATTCACCCGGGGGAGCTTTCCGTGATCGACGATGACGACGGCTCCGACGGTTATTCCTTTTCCGGAGACGAGATTCACTCGGCCCCACCGGCTACACGGTCACGCGTGTCGGTGTGGCAACATTGCCGAGATTCTTTTCCTTTGCATCTCTAGCCCTGCCCGCACTCATGTGTCTTACATGTGTGTCAGCGGTTCAGGGTTCGGTGGTGCTCGATCGAGCCCCTGAATTCACCGCAGCGGTACATCCCACTGGGGTGACTGCCGACAGTCTGTCTGACTTGCCGTGCTGTTTTACTTTCGGCATTTCTTTTCCTTCTGTGGTTTCGGCGGGATTGAATTCTGATTTTCAATTTTCGGAATTTCTGATTTTACTCTACGAGTCTTTTCCTGCCTCTGGCTTCTGGTCTTGGCTTCTGGATTATGGTTCTGGCTTCTGGTTCTGGACACTGGTCTCTGGACTCTGGTTCTGGATTATGACTTCTGGACTCTGGTTCTGGTTGAACTTCTTTGACACTGACAACTTCTTCAACTCTGGTGAACTCTGCAACTTTGTAGACCACTTTCAAAGTGGCTGAGTGTCTGCGAAATTGAGCTGTAGGAACTTAGCTTGCAAGCAGTATCCTAGCAGCAGTTTTAGGAAGGGACCGCCCTGGCTAAAGCACAGGCCTCCCTCTAGCAGTTTCCAGCTCTTAGCTGTTTGTTGTTTCGGAACAATTTGCTTTGTCTGTGCTCCGCTCTCTGCCACCTGTAACAGCACTATGTACAGTCACAGGGTGGTGTGCTGGATTCAGTGACCCGTAGGTCATAACTTATCTGACTCCCGTTAGCTGTACCAGTACTCGTACAGTACTAGGTGACAGATCCCTAGGTCACAGACACCTTATATTCGTTTAACTCTTATAATCAGTTTGTAACAAACGCCGGCTTCTCATGGTACCGCGCCGGGTTTGTCCAGCTGGTGACACGCATGACAGTGGTGACAGCATGACAGGCTTTACGAAGATGACCATCTGTGAGATGCAGACTTGTCAGAGAAGATATAGTCACCATCGGGTGACCAGGGAATGATAAGACGAAGATGGCAGTGACTCCTTTGCCGCTGACGTGTCAGTCAGAATGCGGTAAACGGTAACATTGTTAGAGCTGGCATGGGATAATGACTTTCCATTGGCCAGATGAAGATTTAAGGGCTAGAACCCGTTACAGTTTTGGGAAATGTGACAGGACATTGAGATATAAGTAGACTCTGACCGAAGGTCAGGCTAGTGGACTCATTATTGTTTTGCCTTCGCAAGTACTAGGTGGCTGTTCGCGTGCCAGTGCTAGAGTGCTAAGACAGTTCTGCTCACAGCTTTTGTACACACAATAATTCGTGTTTTGTGATATAATATCAATTTTGATGGATATATTTTACTGCTGTTTTCATATTTTTTCAAAACAATAATGTCCTGCGCGGAGCGGCTTTTTATTTCAGTGTTAATCCGGAAGTGAAGGCCCTTTGGCGATAAGTCAGCAGCAGTTGAAAGAGCGGATTCGGAAGTCGGGCGACTCCAGGGGCACCCACGGTGCACTGGCGGAACCTTTTTCTTCCCTGAACTTGGTGGTACTTGCACTGAAAGAGCTTCCAGTGACGGCGGCGACGGATCAGCTTTGAATTCACTAGTCATGAGCGGCCTCCTTCTGTACAGTGATATGCTCAACACCTTGTTCTTCAGCGAATCCAGGGGCACCCCTGGTGCACTGGCCTAGCTGCTGACAGGTGTCCTTCAGTTTTGAGCTAATCAGCACGGCATGAGCTTGGGCGGCGGCGGCGACAAAGTCAATCAGCAGTTAATGTACACCTGGATGAGCAGCTCTCAGTGGTTCTTTCAGCTGACCACCTTGCTTGAAGTGAATCCAGGGGCACCCCTGGTGCACTGGCCTAACTGAAAGGCAGGTGTGTGTCACCTGGGAGCTAACCAGCAGCGGCATCTGCCCTATCTTACCGGCTAAGAGTGGATCAACAGCTAATGTGCACCTTGATGAACTATCTTCCAGTGGGCTCTCCAGCTGGCCACCTTGTCTGAAGTGAATCCAGGGACACCCTTGGTGTACTGGCTTAACTGAAAGGCAGGTGTGCTTGGCCTGTGAGCTAATTAGCAGCGGCATCTGCCCTGCCTTACCGGCTAAGAGTGGATCAACAGCTAATGTGCACCTTGATGAACTATCTTCCAGTGGGCTCCCCAGCTGGCCACCTTGTCTGAAGTGAATCCAGGGACACCCCTGGTGTACTGGCTTAGCTGAAAGGCAGGTGTGCTTGGCCTGTGAGCTAATTAGCGGCGACATCTGCTTTTATTTACCAGCGAAGAAGTGGATCAGCAGTGAATCACTGCTCTATGTCTGGAACTGCAACTTACGGTTTCTTGGGCAGCTCCACCTTTTCTGACGGTTAATCCAGGGACACCCCTGGTGTACTGGCCTAAGCCTGAAGCAGAGGAAGAGCTTGCTAGAGGACTGGCAGCAGCATCAACTCTGAAGGCGACAACTGAGTGGTCTATTCCCTGGTGTGACACAGTGACCTGGTGGATTCATAGTTAATTACGTTTCCAGTCTGGAGTGCTGCTCACTACTGGAGTGACCTTCTGCTGCCTTATCACGATGTGTTGGAGAATTCTTCGATCCTTTCTACAGTATTGGTCAGCCGGTGAGGCCCTCGTGTCACGGGCCACCTTCTGAATCAACAGTAGTGCTGCGAATCCAGGGTGCTCAGCACACTGGCTTAGCTTCCAACTTTGTCAGCGACCTGGTACTTGTTTATTGGACTGGACTGGGGAGTGAGCTTACATGCCAGCCATGGTTTCCTTGATTAGCAGTGGTGTTGTGAATCCAGGGGTGCTCAGCACACTGGCCTAGCTCACACCGCTGCATATCAGTGCTATTTCTTGGTGTTGTGGAGTTGCCCTCACTGTCATTGTGCTCCTGATGAACTCTGGCCCAGCTGATCCAGAAGTGCTCAGCACACCGGCCCAGCTTTAATTTTCCTCGCACGAATACTCTGCATCTGCTGCTGATTCAGAGCGCTGAAGCACAGTGCTGGACCTTTAGGCATTCGCTGCCCACACGCGTTTCGTTCTTTCACTTGTCCAGCAAGGCGAATCCAGGGGCACTCAGTGCACTGGCCTGAGCCAGTCTGAGTCAAGCCTCCAGTCTACTGGGGAACGAGCTTTGCGCTGAGAGGGGGAACTCGCCCTTGGTCCCGTTGACTGAGCATCAACACAGTACTTCACCACGGAGGGAGAGGCAGAGCCAAGCGCTGCCTCTGTCCATTCCAGAGAACGTGAGGCACGACGGCTGGCACGAGGGCGGGCCAGTCAGGACCTTGACACGGAGTATATGAGCGCAGAGGGGTCGGGCTCAGAAACCACTCCCTCCGCACCGCCATCTCCAGCAGCAACAGCGCTAGAAGCAACAGCACTCGCAGCAGCAGTAGTAGCCTCAGCGCCTGCAAACCAGTTTCTCTTTGCGTTTGACGACGTAGACGAGATGGATCACTATGAGAAGGAGAGCCACTCACTTGACAAGGAAGACGTCAGACTCCAGTACACCGGTAGTAAGAGTGAGGACAGAGCGCTCTTCATCAGGCGTTTCGTGGACATGGTGGCGAAAGTCCAGCGGGCTTTTGAGGCCAGGAAGCGTAGGTACATGAAGGCAGCATCTTACCATGCGCTCAGTCAGCAGCAGAAGGAGGCCTTCGCTGGGTCCAGACCAGACTACAGATCATTGTGGGACAGCATACCATCGTTTCTAGCAGGGGATGACCATTCCACCTCAGTCGCTTATGACTGGTGGTGCGCTGCCTACCTGAAGAATGGCGTCATGGCTTCACACGCTTGCCATGTCCTGAAGGACGTTACCATGAGAGATGCCTACCAGGGATCTGTGCGTTGTGCTCAGCCTCCTTTTCATGAGCTGGCGCCAGGGTCAACCTGGGCAGTTTGTAAGGTGTTCGAGGAAGGTGATGAGGATGGCGAGGCGTCTGATGAGTGGGCAGGCGAGGGAACCTCCACGAGGGGTCTCACGGGGCCAGATGGCACTGAAGATTCTCACTACTCTTGGGCCTTGAGGGCTTTCGTTGCAGAGCTCGAAGCTAAATTCTTGATGAAGGGCACCAAAGAGAAGGAAGATCTCTTGATCGCCAAGCCGCAGACCAACGAGCAGGACGGCCTCGCTTACGTGAAGAGCTGTCGTCGCAGGGAGGCAGCTCTCAACACCGGCAGGAGGGTGGAGGACTCCGTCGTCAGGCAGAACATCGAGGAATGCATTAAGGGCCTGCGCATCAAAGAATATCGAGATCGCGTGTCCGAGCAGCTGCGTGTCAGCCATCCTGCCCCCAACAGGGTTACTTGGGAGGACCTCGAGGTGATCGTGGAGGTGCAGGACAAGCTCAAGAACGATGCAGAGGCTTGGGCCCTCACACTGCAGCAGGAGCTGGTTCGCAGGCTCAACTGCGTGTACTCCTGCTTCGAGGCCAGGCAGATGGGGCTTGACCTGTCTGCGCTGGTATCAGCCATGAGGCGCTCGGGTTCTGCCTCCAAGACTGGGGACAGACGCAGGGACCCCAAGAAGAAGGAGCAGGCACAGCATGGTGGAGACGACGCCAAGAAGCCTGTGAGGGAAGCGAACAATGCCGAGCGTCAGAAACCTTCTTACAGCAAGGTGCCACCACCTGATGTTTCGAAGAAGTTTCAGTGCGACTGGTGCTTCATCACGCGCCTGCCCCACTCTCCAGAGCGCTGCTACACGGGGTGTCGTGATGCCCGGGTGCCGCCCAACTTCCATAAGGACAGGCAGAACTCCAAGTGGCCGGACGAGGTTAAGAATGCCCAGATGCGCGCCTACAACATCGCACACCGCTTTGATAAGCACAAGATGGGGATCACCACCAAGGAGTGGCTTAAGCTCCCGGAGGCCAAGCAGAAGCAGCCACAGCAGCAGCAGCAGCAGCAAGTGGCTGCCAGTGCCGAGGTTAAGGAGAAACTCGCCGCAGAATTGTCAGGCCTCCAGGCAGGGTCACCTCCAAAGGATGACGAGATCGCCGATGCACAGGCCCTATCAGAGGCCAGCGATGCGGAGACCGAGTACAACTCCAACTTCAACCAACAGGCTGAATACGAGGAGGATGAGCAGGACTGCCCTGCTGGGGGTGGTTTGGAAGGTGGTCGTGGTGTTGGCATCGATCACGCACCGAGTCTCCAGGCCAGCGCCGCTGTCGCCTTGGGCAACACTCAGCAGATGCGGGGCTTCCAGGTCAAGACGCCGGAGGAGTTCGACAGGGCCGCTCAGGTGCCTAGGGCCGTCCCTCCCGACGTACTCAGCAGGAAGGTCCACCTGTTGGCATCCAATCTTCGCAGCTCCGTGCGTGCCTGCTCGCAGATTGCTGCCATCCTGATATCCCAGAACGCCATTGATCTCCCGAAGGACATCGAGAATCTTTTGGCGCTGGAGGAGCTCATGGGCAAGGATCCGAATGATGCAACCGAACAGCCCACCGAGGTCAATGAGCATGAGTTGGAAGACACGCACGCCACAGCGACGCAAGGAGTAAGAAGGGAAGCAGACAGTTCAGGACATCGTGCAACCGAGGAGGTGCCATTGGACGAGATGCCCAACGGGGTGGTCGACAGCGCCGCCGCTCGATGTGCAGCTGCTGCCTACGTGGACGATCTGGGGGTGGTTGACTTCAGTGACCATGGACATGTGCGAGCTGGTACCATCAAGACCTCCGCCTACGACGCACTGAGGGCAAAGATGGCGCAGCATCTGACCGACGAGCAGGTGCTATTGATGGCTCAAGTTCAGCCCATCTGCAAGTTGCAGAATGCCACTCTATATGAGGGGCTTGCGCTGGTGTCATCCGGTGGCGAGCTTATGCTGTACCGGGCAATCCTCATGGACACCGGCGCCAACTGTAACATCATCTCGATCTCTGTTGTGAGGCGGCTGGGTCTCACAATTTATGAAGCCGCCACCGGCGCCAAGGTCACCAGATGTGACAACAGTCCCACAAAGTTCACCCATTATTGCTACGTGGACGTCATTTTGGCAGCGGGCACGCCGCACATGACGCTTCACCGGTTGTACGCCTTCGTGACCTTCGAGGCTGAGAACTCCTGGGACCTGTTGATAGGCACTGGGCCGCTGAAGAACTCCCTGATGATTGACATCAAGTTGGGAAGCTGCGTGGCCGTGTCGCATGCACCGAAGGTTTTGGGCCTGGATGCTGAGGTGGTTCTTCCGCTGGTCGACATGACGACACCCAAGCGTCCTCACCAGCCCAGGAGGTTGGACCCGGTGGTATGTTTACAATCGGAGATCTTTGGGCATGAAACGGAGTGCAAATGGCTGGGGTGCCCACCTTTGGGCACGAGGGAGGAGAGATTTGCTGCCTCTGGGATTCGGTCTGAGCACATCCTTGACGGCGAGGAGTCGCCGGTGGGGTCACCGATGCCTTCGTCAGGGCCATCTGCTGCGCCCCCTAGACCCCGAGTCGCCACACGCGCAGAGGTCGAGGCGGCATCTCGCGTTCACACGTGTTCGCTTGAAGGAGGCCGAAGGAGCTACCTGGCGTCGCTGACGTCCGTCGAGCTGGCAGGGTCAGAGCGCATGCTTGAGCAACTTTACGCAGCACCAAACCCCTGGGTGGGCGGGCGCACGAAGTGGATTACCGATAGCCAGTCGACCGGGGGTCGTCCACCTCTGGGCGCTCATCTTGACCACAACTGGGCGGACCAGAGACTGTACCTGGACCGGCACCATGTGGCGCGTCTTTGCCGCATCCTTCAGGAGCTCCCTGAGGACATGCCAGCCAGACCTTCCCAGGAGCATGTCTGCGTGGAGTTCGTCCGCTGCCTCGAGCAGAAGTGGGTGATGGTGGAACAGCTGTTGCCCCCTAACTGGCTGTATGTGGACCAGAAGTTGGATCACGACGAGGATAATGACTGTTGGGTGCTCAAGGGGAGCTATATGACACACGTGCCATCCCCTGCCAACAAGCAAGACGTCGTCAAGCCCAGGGAAGAAGGCAGATCGCTCGATAGCCTCAACTCAATCCAGCGACTGCAGCACACGCTCCAGGAGCTGTTTACGTACCCCAGCGGTGAGGTCGCTGGCACCCTCATGTGGGATCTGAAGGAGCGTGTCCTCTGTGTACAACCAAGTACAGCCACGCAGCACCTCGAGCTGATGCGCTGCACGCTGGATCATGCGCGAGTGTACAACAGTGAGGAGTTGCTGGGTGAGCTTCAGCTCCCTCATTGGTACGAGAGCGCTGGTGTCTGGACGTACCAGCTGCTCAGGTACCTCCGCCCGGTGGACATAGAGTCCCTCTCGACTGGCGTCCTCCAACAGTACGATCTATATGGCAGCATAGCGCCACCTCTGGAGCTCATCGTTCTGGGTTCGAGCACCAAGTACTACCCGGTGGGAGATGGTCTTGGGGGAACTGGTAGGGTGTTCTCCCAGAATGCCGCTGCTCAAGAGTACGTGCGCTTGGGGGACATGAGGAAGATGCTCAAGGCATCCAGCACCAGGCGGCAGGGCCAAGAGGCGCTCAATGCAGATGCGCAGCGTAGGCCACCACCGCCCAACAACTTGACCAACTTCAGGCTCACCAAGCGAGCCCCTACGCAGCCACCTGCTCCTGCCGCGGGAGCAGGACCATCCCGGGCTGTCGCAGGGCCATCTCGCGCCAGGTCGAGCAGCCACTCGCCACCTCGTTCGTCGCAGAGTGCACGACCATCTCAAGCTGTCGCGGGGCCGTCTCGGGCCAGGCCCAGTGGCCATTCGCCATCTCGCTTCGCGCGCATGGCGTACGCTCGCACTCCGTCGCCTTCATCCAGCGACCATGAGGCCGAGGATTTGGTGTCGTCAGATCTTGACAGCAGCCCTCCTCATAGGAGGTCGCCCTCCGCATCGTCTGCCATGACCAACGCTGGCTCGTGGGCGAACTCTTTCCGTGTTCCACGTGGCTCCCCGTCAATTTCTTCGGGAGGCCCACCTCCTACGCCTCCGAGTCCGCCGAGGGCGGGTCCTCTGCCTCGGGCTCCTGGGTGGGTGCCTCCATCCCCAACAGAGTCAGATTACGACGCTACACAAATGGCCACAGCATCTGGTCACTCGTTGCGCCAATTCCTGTCCGTGGAGGAGGTGGAAGCCTTGAAGGGTCGTCGCAACCTCACTGTCTTCATAATACGGTTTGGCGTGACGGACTATGATCAGTGCAGGCAACGGCGCATCATGTACCAGCTCGGCGTCTGCAACCAGGAGCGGGGTCTCAGGATGCGGAAGCGTCCAGGCATCACCAGCCAAGTCGAGAGGAAGCACAACAAGACCATCGCGTGCGGGGACAAGGGCTGGCGTCTCCCTCTTGGGGGACAGACTATGTCTTCCGGCCTCCTGGAGGCCATGACTTCAGCCTGGGCTGATTTGTCGCACCGTGACGCGGGGCACAGGTTGCCGGGGGGTCATGCGCGGAACGTCGCGTTCGCGCTGTGCAAGTACGTGGAGATTGAAGCGGCGCATGTGCTGCGCTGCATGGCGCATCCGGGTGCCACGCCCGTGTACTACATCTTCTTGGAGGACGAGCGGTGTCTTTCTTGGCAAGCTGAGTTCACGAATGAGTACTTCGAGCGAGACGACCGGAAGTTCACTTCCTTGCAATGGGGGACCAGGCATTCGGCCGCGCCATGGTTGATGCCAGCCCTAGGGGCCTTGGAGGCGCTGCGTCTTCCGCCGCCGCCGCCGCCACCGCCCGCCCGTCAGGCTCACGTGGCCGAGCGACCCGAGCACATGGATGCGGCTTCACGGAGGAATGTGCACGAGGTTCGAGACCCCCCTGCTCGTAGACAGTCAGGCGCAGGCAGCGCTGCACGCGCATCTGCCCCTTCTGTCGATCGCCATGGGGCCGCTACCCACGTCGTTCAAGCACCAAGGGATTCCAGGATACCAGCCGGTCTCACGTCGCGGTGTCCTCCTTCTCCAGCTTCGATATGCAGCGCGGAGACGCAGGCGTTTCAACGCTACACGGACGAACAGCGTGAAGCGCAGAGGCAGGCGCATTTTCAGCAGGGCTCCCCGGGCGCAGCGGGCGGGTGGCCCTGGTGAACGACCAACGCTGTGGCCGTGGGCCGCCTGCACGGGCGGTCCACTCACGGCCAGGTGTCCTGCGAGCGTGTATCACGTTTGCAGGCAGTGCAGTGGTTTGGTGGTGGTTGGGACGCGGTCCCATTCCCGTGGTCGCCATATGGGCGATGTGGGAGGCAGTAGCCTGGCACCTGTCATGGTGCCCCTTTCAAGTTTGGTGGAGGCGTTTCGTGGCCTCGCTTTTGCACCAGCTGCCCGTATGGTGGTCGACTGCTCGACGTTACCCCCTTCGTGCATCTTATGACATCTGGGTCTCATGGGCCCTAGCCTGCGTTTGGTACGTTGGGCTCCTCATCTTGCACGCCACAGGCGTCTATGCTGGCGTGCACCGCGTGCGTGCAGGGGATTGGGTGGTGATGCCCCTTCGGATGGTGGTCGTTTCCTTGGCGTGCTGGTCACAGTGTGTGATCGTCCTCCTCTTCATGGTCCTCGCCTGGCTTTGGGTTTGTGCCGACATCTGCGCTGGAGACGTGGCATGCCACGGCTCCGGTCCCTTGCATTGCCCGCTTGACGCCGGTCACATTCAACATGGCCGTGGATGGACCGTTCCGACCCTGCGCTGGTCACAAGTCTTCTTGTTGGGCCGCGTGCACTTGCCCGCTTTGCCCGCCAGGTTGGACAAGCCTCGCTTCGCGGCGCGCTGGGCGCAACTACGACGCAATCTCCGCCTTCATCGCGTCGCGCAAGCCGCCTACGTGGCGCTTGTCCTTGCAGTCGTGAGCTTCACTGCTGCTGGTGGGAGTACTCGCTTAGCGCACGGGGGGTGGAGAGTCGTGGCGTGCTTCTTCGCTTCGCACTCGCCGGCAGCCGCAGCGCATTTCAACCGAATTTTGCGATTTTTTCTGCTTTTGTGCGGAATCTTGTGGGTCGCTGGCAAGATGACCGAGGGTGCGCCTACTTATGGTGTCACATCACCCACACGCAGCGCTTGGGGTTCGTCCCCCTGCACTTCCTGGGAGGCTCAGCAATCCTCAAGGCAATGGGAGCCTGGCTGGGTGGCCAATGTAGCGGAGCAGGATGAGGTCTTGCCGTACACCGTGCTGGACGAGCTTCAACCTCTGGGTGACACGACGGTGACCAAGGACGAGGCAGCGTGGCTCGACACCGAGCTCAATGCCACGTTTGGAGGACATCCTGACTTCAAGGAGGAACACTGGGAGGAAATGCGGAATGTTCTTCGCAGGTGCAAGACCACCTTTGCCAACAGTCCTCACGATCTGAAAGGCTACAAGGGTAAAGCGGAGCACAACACGTTCTCCATCCCTTTCGTAGACGAATCCAAGGCCGCCTATCAGAGACCTAGGAAGTACAGTCCGGGCGAGCAGGAAATCATCGATATTCATTGCAAGGAACTTTTGGAGTATGGCTTCATAGAGCCAGCAGCCAAGCATTGCAGGCATGCGAGCAACGTGGTCGTAGCTGGCAAGAAGGATCACGAGACTGGCCTGTGGACTCAGACGAGGTTCTGCGTGGACCTCAGGGGTGTCAATCGACACTCCCTCAAAGACAACACGCTGCCGCACCGACCAGAGGAGCTCTACCAGAAGGTGGCCAAGGCCAAGTTCAAGACCACTCTGGATGCCACCAAAGCTTTCCACCAGATTCCCATGGCTACGGAAGAGGACAGGAGCAAGACGGCGTTTTGGTGGAAGAATCAGTTGTACCAATACACCTCGATGCCTTTTGGTGCAGCTGGAGCTACTTCTGCGTTCGTAAGAATCATGGACTACGAGTTACGGCACTTGCAGCATTGCACGGTGGCGTACGTCGATGACGTAGTGGTCTATACGGATTCCACGCCTGAGCAGCATTTGAAGGACGTTGAGGACGTACTTCGCACCTTGGGGGATGCTGGCATCCGTTTGCATGCAGGCAAGAGTACCTTTGGTGCAGCCACGGTGGACTTTCTGGGCCATCGCATTGGTCACAACTCCATTGGCGCGCAAGAAGCCAAATGCAAGGCCATACAAGAGCTTCCAAGCCCTCAGGACAAGACTGGGCTCCGCTCGATCTTGGGCATGATGAACTACTATAAGGGCCTGGTGGGTGAGCCAGGGGGGCCAAACTACTCTGAGATTGCCCGCCCTCTCAATGACCTGCTCAAGAAGGAGGTCACTGACATCAAGGCAGCCTGGGGGAAGGAGCAAGATCAAGCACTCCAAGAACTTAAGGATGCTCTCTGTTCTGGGAGGTGCCTGAGGCCCATCGATTACGACAGACCTCGCATATTGTACACTGATTGGAGCACCTATGGCATTGGCGCAGTGCTGGGCCAGAAGGACGATGATGGGAAGGAGTACATTTGTATGGCAATCGGCCGATCT
>LGRX02031880.1:0-23129 GCA_001247695.2 Cymbomonas tetramitiformis | reverse complement strand
TATATGACACACGTGCCATCCTCTGCCAACAAGCAGGACGTCGTCAAGCCCAGGGAGCAAGGCAGAGCGTTCGACAGCCTCAACCCAATCCAGCGACTGCAGAACACGCTCCAGGAGTTGTTCAAATACCCCAGTGGTGAGGTCGCCGGCACCCTCATGTGGGATCTGAAGGAGCGTGTCCTCTGTGTACAACCGAGCGCAGCCACGCAGCACCTCGAGCTGATGCGCTGCACGCTGGATCATGCGCGCGTGTACAACAGTGAGGAGTTGCTGGATGAGCTTCAGCTCCCTCATTGGTACGAGAGCGCTGGTGTCTGGACGTACCAGCTGCTCAGGTACCTCCGCCCGGTGGACATAGAGTCCCTCTCGACTGGCGTCCTCCAGCAGTACGATCTATATGGCAGCTTAGCGCCACCTCTGGAGCTCATCGTTCTGGGTTCGAGCACCAAGTACTACCCGGTGGGAGATGGTCTTGGGGGAACTGGTAGGGTGTTCTCCCAGAATGCCGCTGCTCAAGAGTACTTGCGCTTGGGGGAGATGAGGAAGATGCTC
Organism: Cymbomonas tetramitiformis; assembly: GCA_001247695.2. Taxonomy (NCBI): domain Eukaryota; kingdom Viridiplantae; phylum Chlorophyta; class Pyramimonadophyceae; order Pyramimonadales; family Pyramimonadaceae; genus Cymbomonas; species Cymbomonas tetramitiformis. The sequence goes on along the minus strand of LGRX02031880.1, from coordinate 22,577 downwards.
AAGGCATCCAACACCAGGCGGCAGGGCCAAGAGGCGCTCAATGCAGATGCGCAGCGGAGGCCACCACCGCCCAACAACTTGACCAACTTCAGGCTCACCAAGCGAGCCCCCACGCAGCCACCTGCTCCTGCCGCGGGAGCAGGACCATCCCGGGCTGTCGCGGGGCCATCTCGCGCCAGGTCGAGCAGCCACTCGCCACCTCGTTCGGCGCAGAGTGCACGACCATCTCAAGCTGTCGCGGGGCCGTCTCGGGCCAGGCCCAGTGGCCATTCGCCATCTCGCTTCGCGCGCATGGCGTACGCTCGCACTCCATCGCCTTCATCCAGCGACCATGAGGCCGAGGATTTGGTGTCGTCAGATCTTGACAGCAGCCCTCCTCATAGGAGGTCGCCCTCCGCATCGTCTGCCATGACCAACGCTGGCTCGTGGGCGAACTCTTTCCGTGTTCCGCGTGGCTCCCCGTCAATTTCTTCGGGAGGCCCACCTCCTACGCCTCCGAGTCCGCCGAGGGCGGGCCCTCTGCCTCGGGCTCCTGGGTGGGTGCCTCCATCCCCAACGGAGTCAGATTACGACGCCACACAAATGGCCACAGCATCTGGTCACTCGTTGCGCCAATTCCTGTCCGCGGAGGGGGTGGAAGCCTTGAAGGATCGTCGCAACCTCACTGTCTTCATAATACGGTTTCGCGTAACGGACTATGATCAGTGCAGGCAACGGCGCATCATGTACCAGCTCGGCGTCTGCAACCAGGAGCGGGGTCTCAGGATGCGGAAGCGTCCAGGCATCACCAGCCAAGTCGAAAGGAAGCACAACAAGACCATCGCGTGTGGGGAAAAGGGCTGGCGTCTCCCTCTTGGGGGACAAACTACGTCTTCCGGGCTCCTGGAGGCCATGACTTCAGCCTGGGCTGATTTGTCGCACCGTGACTCAGGGCACAGGTTGCCGGGGGGCCATGCGCGGAACGTCGCGTTCGCGCTGTGCAAGTACGTGGAGTTTGGAGCGGCGCATGTGCTGCGCTGCGTGGCGCATCCGGGTGCCACGCCCGTGTACTACATCTTCTTGGAGGACGAGCGGTGTCTTTCTTGGCAAGCTGAGTTCACGAATGAGTACTTCGAGCGAGACGACCGGAAGTTCACTTCCTTGCAATGGGGGACCAGGCATTCGGCCGCGCCATGGTTAATGCCAGCCCTAGGGGCCTTGGAGGCGCTGCGGCTTCCGCCGCCGCCGCCGCCACCGCCCGCCCATCAGGCTCACGTGGCCGAGCGGCCCGAGCACATGGATGCGGCTTCACGGAGGAATGTGTTCGAGGTTCGAGACCCCCCTGCTCGTAGACAGTCAGGCGCAGGCAGCGCTGCGCGAGCATCTGCCCCTTCTGTCGATCGCCATGGGGCCGCTACCCACGTCGTTCATGCACCAAGGGATTCCAGGATACCAGCCGGTCTCACGTCGCGGTGTCCTCCTTCTCCAGCTTCGATATGCAGCGCGGAGACGCAGGCGTTTCAACGCTACACGGGCGAACAGCGTGAGGCGCAGAGGCAGGCGCATTTTCAGCAGGGCTCCCCGGGCGCAGCGGGCGGGTGGCCCTGGTGAACGACCAACGCTGTGGCCGTGGGCCGCCTGCACGGGCGGTCCACTTACGGCCAGGTGTCCTGCGAGCGTGTATCACGTTTGCAGGCAGTGCAGTGGTTTGGTGGTGGTTGGGACACGGTCCCGTTCCCGTGGTCGCCATATGGGCGATGTGGGAGGCAGTAGCCTGGCACCTGTCGTGGTGCCCCTTTCGAGTTTGGTGGAGGCGTTTCGTACGCTCGCTTTTGCACCAGCTGCCCGTATGGTGGTCGACTGCTCGACGTTGCCCCCTTCGTACATCTTATGACATCTGGGTCTTATGGGCTCTAGCCTGCGTTTGGTACCTTGGGCTCCTCATCTTGCGCGCCACAAGCGTCTATGCTGGCATCCGCCGCGTGCGTGCAGGGGATTGGGTGGTGATGCCCCTTCGGATGGTGGTCGTTTCCTTGGCGTGCTGGTCACAGTGTGTGATCATCCTCCTCTTCATGGTCTTCGCCTGGCTTTGGGTTTGTGCCGACGTCTACGCTGGAGACGTGGCATGTCACGGCTCCGGTCCCTTGCGTTGCCCGCTTGACGCCGGTCACATTCAACATGGCCGTGGATGGACCATTCCGGCCCTGCGCTGGTCCCAAGTCTTCTTGTTGGGCCGCGTGCACTTGCCCGCTTTGCCCGCCAGGTTGGACAAGCCTCGCTTCGCGGCGCGCTGGGCGCAGCTACGACGCAATCTCCGCCTTCATCGCGTCGCGCAAGCCGCCTACGTGGCGCTTGTCCTTGCAGTCGTAAGCTTCACTGCTGCTGGTGGGAGCACTCGCTTGGCGCACGGGGGGTGGAGAGTCGTGGCGTGCTTCTTCGCTTCGCACTCGCCGGCAGCCGCAGCGCATTTCAACCGAATTTTGCGATTTTTTCTGCTTTTGTGCGGAATCTTGTGGGTCGCTGGCAAGATGACCGAGGGTGCGCCTACTTATGGTGTCACATCACCCACACGCAGCGCCTGGGGTTCGTCCCCCTGCACTTCCTGGGAGGCTCAGCAATCCTCAAGGCAATGGGAGCCTGGCTGGGTGGCCAACGTCGCGGAGCAGGATGAGGTCTTGCCGTACACCGTGCTGGACGAGCTTCAACCTTTGGGTGACACGACAGTGACCAAGGACGAGGCAGCGTGGCTCGACACTGAGCTCAATGCCACGTTTGGAGGACATCCTGACTTCAAGGAGGAACACTGGGAGGAAATGCGGAATGTTCTTCGCAGGTGAAAGACCACCTTTGCCAACAGTCCTCACGATCTGAAAGGCTACAAGGGTAAAGCGGAGCACAACACGTTCTCCATCCCTTTCGTAGACGAATCCAAGGCTGCCTACCAGAGACCTAGGAAGTACAGTCCGGGCGAGCAGGAAATCATCGATATTCATTGCAAGGAACTTTTGGAGTATGGCTTCATAGAGCCAGCAGCCAAGCATTGCAGGCATGCGAGCAACGTGGTCGTAGCTGGCAAGAAGGATCACGAGACCGGCCTGTGGACTCAGACGAGGTTCTGTGTGGACCTCAGGGGTGTCAATCGACACTCCCTCAAAGACAACACGCTGCCGCACCGACCAGAGGAGCTCTACCAGAAGGTGGCCAAGGCCAAGTTCAAGACCACTCTGGATGCCACCAAAGCTTTCCACCAGATTCCCATGGCTACGGAAGAGGACAGGAGCAAGACGGCGTTCTGGTGGAAGAATCAGTTGTACCAATACACCTCGATGCCTTTTGGTGCAGCTGGAGCTACTTCTGCGTTCGTAAGAATCATGGACTACGAGTTACGGCACTTGCAGCATTGCACGGTGGCGTACGTCGATGACGTAGTGGTCTACACGGATTCCACGCCCGAGCAGCATTTGAAGGACGTTGAGGACGTACTTCGCACCTTGGGGGATGCTGGCATCCGTTTGCATGCAGGCAAGAGCACCTTTGGTGCAGCCACGGTGGACTTTCTGGGCTATCGCATTGGTCACAACTCCATTGGCGCGCAAGAAGCCAAATGCAAGGCCATACAAGAGCTCCCAAGCCCTCAGGACAAGACTGGGCTCCGCTCGATCTTGGGCATGATGAACTACTATAAGGGCCTGGTGGGTGAGCCAGGGGGGCCAAACTACTCTGAGATGGCCCGCCCTCTCAACGACTTGCTCAAGAATGAGGTCACTGACATCAAGGCAGCCTGGGGGAAGGAGCAAGATCAAGCACTCCAAGAACTTAAGGATGCCCTCTGTTCTGGGAGGTGCCTGAGGCCCATCGATTACGACAGACCTCTCATATTGTACACTGATTGGAGCACCTATGGCATTGGCGCAGTGCTGGGCCAGAAGGACGATGACGGGAAGGAATACATTTGTATGGCAATCAGCCGATCTCTGAGTAAAACGGAGAGACAGTACGCCAGCTTCAAAGGTGAGATGCTCGCAGTGGTATGGGCAGTGCGCACGTTGAGGCAGTACTTGCATGGAGTCCACTTCACCTTGGTGACCGACCACTCACCGCTCACCACCCTGATGGAGAAGGCTGATCTCCAAGGGCAACACCTACGCTGGGCAATCAGTTTGCAGGAGTTCGACTTCACCGTGAAGTATCGGCCAGGCGCCAAGAACAGCAACGCTGACGTGCCATCTCGCTACCCACTGCCATCCACCACGGATGAGACTGGAGCGAGGCATGAAAGGGAGAAGGTGACTGCGTTACACGCAGGCGTGGGGGAAGTCCATGCGAAGGACTTCGGTGACCACTTGTGCTTTATGTTGGCTGGGGATACCTTCCCAGGGGAAGAGGCCACGCCAGAGGTGCAGGTTGCCAACTACTGTAGGATGGCTGCCATGGAGCAGCTGGGCACAGGACCAGTGCATCGTCTGTTCGATTTGCACTACCACGAGGAATTAGAATGCAATCATGGGGACATGTTCGACACTGACTCGCCCGAGCTGGTGACCGACTCTGGGAGGATAGCCAGAACAGCTTGGAAGGCGCTGAGCCTGGTTAGGCCGACGCGAGGCACGCACGGCGAGGGAAGCCCTGCTGTGTACAGCAATGAGTACTTTGAAGGTGAGCGCATCCTGAAGCCCGAGAAGGTCGACACCAGGGTGCTGAGCAGCCGATTCTTCTCGCAAGCTCGGCAGGAAGGCGTGGTGTGCTACGAACCATGTGGAGGCCTATGTGCTGGGCTAGAAATGTTGCTCCGCAGTGGGATGAAGGTGGATCGCTACCTGTATCAGGATATATCCCTGAGCAGTCAGACGGTTGCCAGAGCCAGGTGTGCGGCATTGCTGAGACGATACCCTGACCTCATCTCGCCCCATGCAATAGAGCTTGGGGCTTTACCCCAAGATCTGCGCAAGACCACCAGCGCCGACTTCATACGAGCGGGAGCTCTTCAAGGACGCCAGTGGGTCATGGTATGTGGGTTCCCATGTCAGGATCTCTCCCCTGCTGGAACACTCACAGGCCTGGATGGCAGGCACAGCAAATTATTTTATGAAGTGGTCAGGTTTCTGTCCACACTCCAGCAGCTGCAGCGGCAGAGGCCTCCAGGCTATATCCTGGAAAATGTTTCTCCGTTGTCACACAGACCTGGTACCAAGATCAGGGACGAGGTGTTCCCGTACATTGCCAGCGTCATTGGTAGACCAGTGTCCTTTGATGCAGCGCAAGCAGGCGCTTACGCACATCGATTGCGAGCGTATTGGAGCAACTTGTTCCAGAGCCACCAGTTTCGCTCCGTCATGAGCAAGGTGGTGAGACCAGAAGGACGAATTGTATCGTCAATCATATGCAAGGGCTGGCATCCCAGCCAGGCCAGTGATAAGGACAGACCGCGCGCCTCACTACGTGGTGAACGTGGTGGGAGAACCATTGAGGGCATTACCCACCATCATGGCGACGCAAGGGTCAAGAGCGTTCAGAAGAGCGAGGATGGGCACCGTGGTGCGCAACCAGGACGGCGAAGACGCCAAGGAAGAATCTCGAGAAGTTAACCTCGAAGAGAAGACGCGAGACATGGGCTACAGCGCAAGTGAGCTACGCACGGCCGATGGCCTAAGCGACGTAGAATTGGCGAGCATTCTGGGCCTGGCCATGGATCGCAGAGCAATGGAACTGCTGATGGCAGTCGCAGAAGCAAGCAGGAAGGGGCTTCCTCACAGCAAGGAATCCCCAGAGGCGGAGAATTCCCCAGGACAGCCCATCGCTGTAGACAACAACTGGGCAGACCACGAGAGGTCGGACCTTCAGCAGAGGCAAGCTTTGCTGGCGGAATGGGCTGAGAATTCGAACGCATATACCCAGCAGGTGGCGAAGACTATGACCCATCGCGACTGGGAGGAGAAGCTGCGGATAATGTGCTCGCAAGGGCAGAAAGGCGCAGAAGGAATTGGAGCCCAGCGACAAAAGGCTGGAACCAAGAAGAAGAAGAAGAACGAGTGGCAGCTCTACACCATGGCGCAGTATCGTCAGAGGCATGAGAACCACTTCGTGAAGGAGGGCGCGGCCCCAGCAGCGCACGGGGATGTGCCTGCCTGGAGTCCGCCTGCCAGAGAGTCAGAGATGAGGCTCCCCAGGTTGACGTGTACCACCAGGTTCGAGGACCTGATGGCCAGCGTGGCTGAGCAGCAGGTAGATCGTGACAAGCATCGAGATGTACACGATGATGCATGGTGCCTCAGATGGTTGAAGTCCAATGGTAGAGTGAGGTTGCCCGAAGAGGAAGTTCGTCGAGTAAGGAGGCGAGCAGCACGACATCGATGGGACGAGGCCACGGCCGAGATCTACATGGTCACTATGTCGGGCAAGGAGGTGAGAATACCTAAGCCTGCTGACCGTCTTGCGTTGGTCAAGGAATACCACTCCAGAACTGGGCATTGGGGCATAAGACGGACGCAGCATCTTTTGTGGCAGCGCCATTGGTGGGCCGATTTGAAGAAAGACGTGGAGGCTGTGGTCACTCAGTGTGAGACCTGTCAGCGTGTGAAGACTCATTATGCGAGAGAGGAGGCATGTTTGTCCCCCCTTGAGATCGTGTCGTTCATGTATCGCTGGGCGCTGGATTTGGCATGGCCTTCGAGGAGAGAGACCAAGTCTGGCAACAACCGAGTGCTCATCATGACCGAGCACTACACCAGGTTCATAGTCTGCGTGCCCATTCCCGACAAGGAGGCGAGCACCATCGCAGCGGCATTTCGCAGTCATGTCCTGGCGGTGTTTGGTGCGCCAGCAGAATGCTTGGTGGATGGAGGTAAGGAGTTTGAAGGCGAGTTCAAGCAGTTGTGCAGAGATTGCCTGATTGACCGGCGAGTCACCTCGCCAGACTCACCAGAAGGCAATGGGCTGACCGAGCGAGTGGTACGCACTATGAAGTTCTGCTTTAAGAAGCTTGCCTTGGAGAAGGGTCTCGATTATGAGTGGGATGAGCAGCTCTGGCCACTGGTGCTGAGCTATAATGCAGCACGCCAGGAGTCCACGGGGGTGGCGCCGTTCACCATGTTGTTCGCCCAAGAGGCAGTAGTGCCGCCTGATTTGAAACAGGCACCCAGCATAGATTTTGCTGTTGAAGTCGAAGATGAGAAGGATGCCAGAGTCAAGGACCTCCACCAGAGAGCACAGGTGGTGAGGCGATTGATGGTACACGCTGGTTGCAGCCTGGAGGTCGCACAGCATCGGGATACATTACATTACGAAGGGAGAAGGGGTGGGGGCTACGAGCCTAGTCCACACCAGTTCAAGGTGGGCGATTTCGTCTACATCAGGCAGAAGCCCCGCAGCGGCATGGAGGTCGCGACCAAATCCGCCATCCTGAAGCTGGTCAAGATACAGCGAGATGGTGTGGTGGTGCTTGAGGACGCCACCAAGTTAAGAGAGAAGAGCACCGTGCAGAGCATCGCGCCATGTCACCTACAGGTGAAGGATCAGTATGACTGCAGTGCAGCCGTTGCCAGTAAGCACCTAGCATGTGAAGTTTGCAGGAAGACCGATGGGGAGGCAGAGATGCTGTTGTGTGACGCATGCAACAGGGGGTATCACTTGTGGTGTTTGACCCCAGCACTGGATGGAGTACCAGAAGGCGAGTGGTTATGCCTCATGTGCTCAGGCACGGGGAGGCAAGCCGCCAATGCCGAGGTGCAGACCCAGAAAGACGAGAGCTCTGGTGCCCTAGAGGACAAATTGGGCATGAAGGAGCAGCAATTGAATGAGAAGCTGTCGGCGGAGATGCGCCTGTTGCCAGCAGACGTGGGTCCTCGTCGGGTGGTGAAGGGAAACAAGTTCCAGCCTTGGCATGCCATTTCATCAAGAGAGATGCTGTTGAAGGAGGAGGACATGTTCTTGGGCATGCCTGATCAGATTGATTGGGGAAGACAGGACAAGCTCTCTGAGGCTGTGCAGATCTTCATGCCATGGCATTGGAATGAGGGGCATCGCACGGTGCTGAGCAAGAAATATCGGGAACAGAAGGCCATGGCAAGACATCTGAGGGATGCACCTCTTATGCCTGCGCTGGCTGAAGAAGAAGTTGAAAGACGAGGAGAGCTGAGGCACATGACTAAGGCTCAGGTGAGAGAAGCTAGCGCGCTACAGTGGGGGCTCGAACTGGTTATCACAGTGCCCTCTGAGGTGAGGCGTTTGGCGACAGAGGTGGACCGGAAGTCCGTCAATGGCGTGTGGGACCCGTGGGCAGGCACTGGTGTCATCAGTGAGGTGATGGTAGAGCAATGGCCGCAGTTGAGATTCATGAACAATGACTGGAACTCTCAGTTGGGTTGGCCTGAGGCGCATGATGCACTTCAGCCGGGTAATTATCGCATATGGAAGGAGAAGTATGGTGTCTGTGACGCCGTGGTGACTTCGCCTTGGTTTGCAGCGCTGGATATCGCGTTCCCGTTGGCAGTAATGGCCAGTCGTGTGGTGGCATGTGTCCATGTTCCATCTTACTATTTAACAGACATGACCGAGAGCAGGGCTGCGTATTTCAGACGATTGAGTCAGACAGGACGCTTGCATGTGATTGGGCATCTGGAACATGGACCTATTGGCCGCAGGTGTATGTGGGTCTTGGTGTTCAAGAACCCACTGGTCAGAGCCAGAATGTTACAAGGCGGAGAAGGTGAAGGCATTGGTATGTTCACTTTCAGTTTGGGCAAGTTCATGGCAGATGGTGATACGACCCAGTATGCTGAGCAAGCCCACATTTGAGTCTGTGCTACTGCACGCAGCAGCTACAGATGGGGGATGTTGGAATCTGGGCTTGCATGTAAGAGTTCAGCGTTCGGTAACAGGATATCAGAATTTTAAAAATTTTGTAGCCCTACGATCTTATGCTGTGTTGAGAATTGCTCGATCAGTTACCGGCACCAGTGGATATTAATGATGCTTATGATCAGTCGCGAGTGTTAAGTTCGTTCGATTCCGAGATTGTACCATCATATGCACGCGTTTGCGACAGCTGTAACAAACGCCGGCTTCTCATGGTACCGCGCCGGGTTTGTTCAGCTGGTGACACGCATGACAGTGGTGACAGCATGACAGGCTTTACGAAGATGACCATCTGTGAGATGCAGACTTGTCAGAGAAGATATAGTCACCATCAGGTGACCAGGGAATGATAAGACGAAGATGGCAGTGACTCCTTTGCCGCTGACGTGTCAGTCAGAATGCGGTAAACGGTAACATTGTTAGAGCTGGCATTGGATAATGACTTTCCATTGGCCAGATGAAGATTTAAGGGCTAGAACCCGTTACAGTTTTGGGAAATGTGACAGGACATTGAGATATAAGTAGACTCTGACCGAAGGTCAGGCTAGTGGACTCATTAATGTTTTGCCTTCGCAAGTACTAGGTGGCTGTTCGCGTGCCAGTGCTAGAGTGCTAAGACAGTTCTGCTCACAGCTTTTGTACACACAATAATTCGTGTTTTGTGATATAATATCAATTTTGACGGATATATTTTACTGCTGTTTTCATACTTTTTCATGTTGGAATCTGGGCTTGCATGTAAGAGTTCAGCGTTCGATAACAGGGTATCAGAATTTTAAAAATTTTGTAGCTCTACGATCTTATGCTGTGTTGAGAATTGCTCGATCAGTTACCGGCACCAGTGGATATTAATGATGCTTATGATCAGTCGCGAGTGTTAAGTTCGTTCGATTCCGAGATTGTACCATCATATGCACGCGTTTGCGACACCCTCTTGGCTCGCTCATGTACCGCCGCAGCCCGCAGCGGCTCCCGAGCAGCCGGGTCTACATACGATACACAACAAGGGAATGCAAGGCTCACGTCAATCACGATATGTCTGCCTCGCCCATCATGGTTGAGCACTGTTGGAAACAGCACAGCAGCCACGGGGAGAACGCTCCCGGCGAGATAGAACGAACTCGATAATTGATAACATACGGGAATAAATAGTCTGACTGACACAAGCAGAGTCACCGAAGATGACATACCGGAAATGACACGTGACAGTACGAACATGTCACAGTGCCAATTCCAGCAAGCACTGTGATGTCGGGCTTCCAATCAGGCGAATACCCATCATGATTGCGATCCTCCACGATGACAAAGGCTGGATCAAAGATTTGCTTGAGCATAGATGCCACCACATCGCGAACGTCATATATTCATATAGAGGCATCAGAAGCTTTATTGTAAGGTTCACATCTCAGCAACCTCCGACAGCAGATGGTGGTTGGTCTCGCAGATGCTGGTCGACCTATTGGTTGCAGCAGATGGTGCCTTGCACGGCTCGCAGGGCTACGGAATTGCTTGCAGGGCTAGTCATGACTATCAGCATGGGTGAACGCTGCGCATTTGTTTGATGTTTATCTAGGTAGTTGTGTTGGCATTTTGTGGAGTTTGTTTGTTTGCTGTGCCTTTGACATTTCAATTGTGAGGCGTGTACCTTACTACAATACAGTTTCTGATACCTCTTTTTATATACTCGTCAGATCCCGATGATTGACTGAAAGAGGTACCGTAGTTTCGCTCACTCGACGCGTCGACGGGAATTTTCAAATACGAACACCACGAAGCCTCGCGTGAATTCATTTCCCTAAGCTTCTGGCGGCAGTGGCTGATATTTGCGGACGCTCTTTGTACTGTTCAGTAGCTCCATCAACAGATTGACTCTGACTACTTTCGCTCGACAACGGCAATATACGGCATGCTCTGACCAGTAGCTCGTTATGTTGCTGAGTTACCCTCGGCGGCGTAAGCGCTTAGTTTGAATTTCGATCAAAGTCGTGTGCTGGCCATTCGTTGGCCGCCTTACCCGCATCCCTGTGCATTTTGTCCTTTATCTTAACCGCTTGTTATTTGTGTCTGCTGGTTGTTATTGTGAATAGATTCCCGCGCTATTGGGCCCTGTCCCTGGCAGGACCCGCTTTCGTTATTGAAATGTTACTTCTTCATCCCAAAACGTAGCAGCGCGACTGGGGTCGTTTCCCTGGCGGGATCTTTCCTCGATCTTTGCCGACCATGCTATGGAAAGGTGATATATTTGTAAGCGTTCCGGAGCTATTTAGTTCGCCGAGCTGTCCGTAATGTGCAGGTTGAATGACTGCTCGGTGAGCCTCAAGCAACCGCAAAATTAGAGGTTCCCCTGGGAATCGCGGAACTCTCCATTTTAAGGGGCGTGGTCTTGTGATGGCAATTTTTTTTGAGAAAATTTTGCATCGTTACTGACAAGTTTTCGCCTTGGTGTGCAGGCATCACGCGACACGACGGAGAGGTGGATACCGTTCAAAGACGGTGGTTTAGCTTAGTATCACACATGAACAGAGGATCGGAGTCTGCGCATGGACGCGCAGGCAGTAAGTAGTGATCGGTAAATTGTTAGAGAAGATCCTGCTTTGTGTGTGCGGTTAAAATTTTAAGCGTAGTTCCAAACCACTACTGGATAGTACTGGGTGCATGAAACACCCTGCACTGAAATGCATACCAACTGGCACCAGTACCCGGCCACAGACAATAGCGAGGTCTACATGCATACGTTGCTTGGAAGTGGTCCATTGCCTTTCTCTGTGGTAGGCCTCTGTTATCTTTAAAAAAGTATAGAAAAAGTGAAAGGCCCACTATCGTGACTTTTATTTTTTTAAAAGGCCATTTGTTATCATATCAACTCCTCCGTTGGCTGTGAGGCGTTCCGAATTTCACATCCGGTTAGCCAACAAAACAAAACGTAGCTGGTTATAAACCAAGCTCCCTTTCATCCTACTTGGGCAGAAGGCCCTGACACCACCTTCAAACAATTATAACATGTTGTAAACTGTGAGAAAGCAAAGGGCATTACCTACAACAGCAAAAGATAATATGAAAGCTCCCGTTATTTTGGGACACTAGCCCTCACCTCCTGGTCACTTTGACTGATCAAATAGTAAAGTTACAGGCTTGAAAAGATAATACCAAAACGTGAAGGCTGTAAGTTGTTAGTCGTCCTACAGCAACTTCTAAAATCTAACTTTTCTGCTTTCCCAGAAAAGTACATATGCGCTACAGCTGTGTGAAAGAATGCATTCTGAGAAGTAATCCTCAGGAAAGGTTGGCCAACAGCACAGAATCTCTATTACCACAAGAGAATTTTCTAGGAGGGGATGCCATTTTCATCAGCGCCCTAGCTTGCGAGATCACTTTGTCAAGCTGAGCATGTTCAGTTAAGCCCATGCACAGAAGAACATAGAAATCACACTGCTTAGAACGGAGAATCAAATTAGCAACTCCGGCTAGTAGAGACTCATGACTTTCCAAACTTAGAGACGGCTCTCAGCGGCGAGTTGAACGGTATTTTGGTGAAGCGGAGGCGGAGATCAACAATAGGTGGAAGGTGGTCGGAAATGATGGAAACTATGGAATGGAGTGCGGAGGTGTAGGTAGCGAGTAGGCGGCGGTGGTGAGCTGAGAAACATCTACTATAGTACAAGGTAAAGCTCGAGAAAGCCCAAAACACAAGTATTTACAAACAACGAACAGAACAGGGATGGGACAAGGAAATGAAAGTGGAGGGTGAAGGTGGACAAAAAAGCGGACAGTGTGGCGGAAAAACATATGCTGTTGGCGTTCCAGACCTGAAGACTCACGACTCACCTTGTCACACGGACTTCAGGTAAAACTGCCGATTCGGAACGGATGCCCTACGGAGTTTGCCTGCGGAGGAAGTGCGGGAGCGAGCTGCAAGCACCGAGCTGGAAGACCTGCTGCGACTTCGGCCACTACCTTGACTTGGAGCAGGCAGTGCGAGCGACATCGCAAAAGTTCCCTTTTTCTCCACACGCCAACCGATAGGTTTTTTCTTGCTGACGAACGGAGTCTCGGGGTGCAAAGAACTCATGGGGTTGAACTCCGTTTTCTTTTGTTCACCATGGAAGCTCGAAGAAACGGTGGAAGCCACGGGTGCCCTGCTCCTCGCTGGATATAACGCTTGAAAAGACTTCTCAAATGCCAAATATCCAGCTCCAGATCCACAGAACCTGCAAGAGAGAGCACAGAAAGCTCAGGGAACACTGTGCGAGTAAAACGCGTAAGCAAGCATACCGTGAAGAAAACACTGACGAAAACGTTAAAAGCAAAATAATACTCGTAGCACATACGGAGGGGAAACAGAAGTACCTGGTTGCCAGCATCCCGGCCGCCCTCATAGGACGAGCACCAAAAGCCAAGGGAGAGCCTGGAAAACAATATGCGTCAATTTCAGTTGTTTTGAAAGGAGGCTGATACATATGTGACTTAAAGTGGAGAAAGCGAGCTTGTACAAATAGAAATGTACCTAGTAGAGGCTTGAACAGAACTCCCGCCGCGATATTCGCAACACCGCCGGCAACAAAAGCGCTCTTCCAACCTCCAGGCCCATTTTCAGCGAGGCAATTTTTGGTTTTCGAATACATTTCCCACTGAAAAACAAAACAAACGGATCAGTTTGTGCCAAGAAAAGCACTGTGGACACTGTTCAGTAGGTACTTAGGGTGAGCAAATTGCAAAGTCCGACACTCATAGTTCCCTAGGATACAGGTCACGGAAGGTATACCTCAGTGGCGCCATATGCGCATATAACAGCTGCACTTAGTAGATGCCGGGCAATACGCTGCTTACACCCGAGCACCTTGCCGATGGGGCTGTTGACAACAGTAGGGATCTGACTCCCAACTGCTTCACCAAGTCCAATAGCAAGGGACAGAGGAACATGAGCACGTGTAGCCCTTAGCCTGAAAATAAGGAGATAAATAACTTCAGACGGACATATTTGAAGGAAACTTTCCGAGTGGTGCAAATCTAGCGGAAGACCGCCGAGGTTGCGGAATAGAATTGAGCAAAGTGGTATAAAGACGAGGGCCAGAGCACACGAAAAAATCGGAGGTCGGTATCGCGCAACCCAAGTAGGCAAGAAGCACAAGTACGCCCCCAAAATAGCAAAAGATATAGACTTATGATATTGCTCAAGCTGGTATATTCAAGAGGGGAAGATATGAGCGAGTGCCAGGTACGTACACTCCAGTAAATGCAACGTGGCGAGCTAACTCGATAGCCCCAGTTTGAACGGTTTGCTGATTAATTAAGCTTTTGCTTGACGAAACAACGGCCCGTCTGATGGCTGCTGGATTCCTTACTGCGCGTGAAAGCTTAAGTGCATTGGAAGACAGACTGTCTCCCGCAGGATAGCTCAAACGGACACAGATATCCTCTGCACGCAACACCAGAATTCTGTTCAGGCACAAAACTTGCCGGAGTAATTGAGCAACAAATATTCGAGTATTCAATAGACAACAGAGTTCCCTCGCGTTCCGCCCACACAAGCAGCAGCGAAAGGGGCTTACTCCAGAAAACACGGTTAGGCTCCAAGTCGCAAGCGGTGGCTACCATTCCACGCGAGGATGCCGATACAGAGACTGCCAGAAACGAATTGGACGCTGCTTATGAGTTCTTTAAGTTATTGTAGTGCGTGAACTCCTGAAGCAACGACCGGGCAGCCCTGAAGGCACCCCCGTGCAATAGAACGGAGGCAAGCAGGCGAATGTTTTTTCCGTGCCTGCGCTCTCTGACTTATTTTGACAAAACGAACCGTCATCGTCCGCCTCAGAGCGGTGACAGGCTACCGCGTACAGTTAAGCCGCAAAACGCGTATTTGCTGATTATGCCCAGGCCCCTAAAAACCGTCGATTATATCAATCGAAGAGTACATATTGTTCTAAATGTCATCGAAAATATCGAAATTCGTGTAAAATTTTGCCATGTGGCACATTTTATTAGATTATTGCTGCCCAGGGCTCCATTAATTGATTATTTCATTTGAAGCTTGCTGATTCCGTTTGAAGCTTGCGGATACGCTGGGCCTGGGACATAAACCAGTTATACGTCTTGGAGTGTATGCCCTCGGCCCGGAGGGTCGACGGCATATAATCCGAGGGGGCAAAAACTCCTCGGCAGGACGGCAGTCGGCAGATATAAACTATTACTTTGCATGTCCTTTGATTTTCATATATTAAGATTCAGGATTTCTACATTCTCATTGGTTCATTTTCAGATTTTTGAAATAAAGATTCGAATTCAGAGCTTGGAATTTGCCAATTTGTCAACTTCGGAAGGATATGTTCATATAAACCCGCATCACACTGGCTGATCGGTGAGGATTTTCCTGGCCAGGAAGCTGGAAGCTCCGATTGCTGGCTGGGTCCCTGGTGAAACATTATATCGATCGTATAATAATAATCCGACGGTGTTCATCAATTATACGGTGAAATCGACAGGCAAAATCTGGGCCTTAGAATTCATTCTGGGTTCGCTGGCAGATGCGAGCATATTCAGCTCTTTTGGTTGGAAGGGAGCCAAGACACTTGTGCTCTCAAATCGGACTTCTCGTGACAAGTGTTCACATGAACACTTGTCGCATGAACACTTGTCGCGATTGCATTTACTGCACATTTACTTGCAGGCGAGGGGCCGAGTCCCGTCTTTATCTGATGAATCAGCGGCATGAACTGAAGCCGCAACTAAAAATCAATAAATTTAAAATTACGCAAAAATATTTTAGCATGATATATTTGATATTAGCCCTTTTGAAGGTTATGTGACACTCACGGGGAACCCAATCTCCCCCTGTAAGGGGGGACAGTGGGCCCTCTGTCATTCACCCTTACCCTAATAGAACAGGAGATATGTTGATATATATATATACTGGCACTGTGATAGTAAAAAAGGCAGGTGTGTCAAGGCTAGTTGTCTAAAGTCGGATATAACAAATGTTAAGCAGGCTTTAGGGTTCGGGAGCCTGTCGACACCGCAACGATGACACGGACCGGCAACGCTGCAAGTGACATCCAGGCGAGGGGTGACACAAGGGTGCACCACTGCTCCCCCCCTAGGGGGGGAAAGTTGGCATCCCCGTGACACCACCTCACCCTGAAGGCGGGAGGTGCACTGCAGGGCCAGCCGGTACACCCGGACAGGCGGCTAAAAGAAATGTTAGGACGGTCAACTCAAAGAGGCCTTTCTCAACCTAGCTAGAGGTAAATCCATGCTTTGGCGCTAGTTGAATCCTACATCTCTAGCCCTGCATCCTAGCCTTGTACCCTAGCCCTGTAGCCTAGCATTTGTATAGGCAGCCCTGACCGGGAGTCCCGGTGCAGGCCCCTATGACCGACTCCTAGGCCAACACTGTAATAGATAGTTTGAAACACATACAGGGTATAATATTCTGTATATCAGTGTTTTAATACTATCGCTGTACGCAAAAATATGAGGCTGAAACGGTGATATGGCTGTAAAAGATATAACATATGAGAGTAAGAGTGTCTAAGTAGCTTATGCTACGTGCGCTGTGTAAAGTTGTACGAGTACGGCTACGGTAATGCTCGAGTACTCTAACACGTGGCTCGCGGTCTCTATCGCTGTGACTCGCGGTCTCTATCGTTGTGACTCGCGGTCTCGAGCCGAATAATGCAGTCATCTGTCACATGCATCGAGGAATGTCATACAGGGGGCAGTACTGGATATCTAGTCCCCCGTGACACCACCACATTCTGTGGATGTGGGCGGCAGTGGCATGGTAATGAAAACAAGCAATATCAATATACTCGGAGACGGAGCAAGCATAGATCAGGCATTTGCATTGGCAAGAACTGGTCCTACTGGTGCCTCCGGGTCTTTAGAAATAGACATGCTCGCAGAGGCCCACCTTCCCTCGCCTCGGGTCACCCTATCAAGTTCTGCCGCTGCAGTGATGCTAAGACAATCTCGTCCTGTCGTTGTTGTTGTTGTAGTTGTTGCTGCTGGGCATGTAGCTTCTGTGCTTCAGCTGCTCGTAGTCTCTCCTTCAGCTTAACACCCCGGTCCTTAATATCCAAGAGGCGGGCGGTGAACTTGTCGATAATGGGAACCCCGTGTTTTGTGGTAGGAAGGGCTTTAGTGAAAATGTCAGCCTGATTGTCATCGGCGGTCGGAATCCAGACCGGGATAAACTTCCTGAGGGGCCCCTGACACCAGTTCCTAACCGCGTGGAACCGAACCGCAATGTGTTTGAGCTTAGTAGAGAGTGCCCGCTGAGTGACCAAAGTCTGAACTGCTGAGTTATCTACATTGATGGTGATGGGCTCAGCTGAGGGAAGAACTCTGTCAGTGTGTTGTAGATGGCCAGGGCGGAGGTGCAGGCTTCTGACATGGCAACATACTCTGCCTCTGTAGAGTGAAGGGCAGTGCATGATTTCTGCTTCTTTGACCACCAGTCAATGAGCATACCGTGAAAGTAGAGACAGTAGCCGGAAACTGAGTTCCGTGTGGCAGTGTCTCCTGCATGGTCTGAGTCACAGAACGCTGTGAGCTGGGGTGTTGTAGAGTCAATAGCCATAGCAAGTGTGTAGTCTCTGGTGGAATAGGCATAGTGAAGGATCCGCTTGGCAGCGGTGAGGGCCTCAACTGTGGGCTGGTGGCAGTACTCAGCCAGATACGTGACGTGGTAGTATATGTCGGGTCTGACTGTCCTGGCTAACCAGAGCAGAGAGTAGATCAAGGATCTGAGGGGTGTCTCAATGGACCTGTCAATAGCATCAGGTGGGGGAATGGGGAGAGAGAGACCCTCTGTCATCGGTGATCGAGGTGCCTGCTTATCCGTGTCTATGCTGAACTTAGCACACAGATCTGTGATGCTCCGCTCGTGTGAAAGCTCAATCCTGGTCGGGTATGACTCTCCTGTAGGAAGTGTCTCAGTCTGGACATCAACCTTGAGCTGGAGGAACTGGTTGGAGGACACCAGAGTAGGTGGCTTGGAATGTGGACATGATGTCAGTGTGAAACCGGGCTCTGGACCGCTCATCGGCACAAGCCACAATGAAGTCATCAACGTAGATGAGGACTATGAAGAGCTGACCGTCAATCCAACCGATGTACAGGCACTCGTCATATGTGGACCTGCTGAGTGTAGGGTAGCGGTCTGTCATGAACCTGTGTGCGGTCTTTGACCAAAGTCTGCCTGAGGTCCGATGTCCGTAAAGTGCCTTCTTCATATAGGCACCTACATATCCTAGGGGATGGATGTACCCCTTCGGAAACCTGACATAGTACCGCTCATCCTCAGGTATTAGAGCCTGGAGGAAAGCCTGAGAGACATCATAGTGGTATGGCATGAGTCTGTGTGTCAGGCAGAGCGCTAGTAGGAGTCTGGAGGTGGTGAGCTGAGGTGTAGGGGCAAAGGTCTCCGCCTCCTCATAGAAGGTGCGGTCCATGTCTCCTCTGGTGGTGCATCTGGCCTTGAACTTGTCAAGGGAGCCGTCTGTCAGCTTCTTGAGCTTAAAGACAAACTTACTGGGGAGGACGGTGGAGCCTGGGGGGACGGGCGGTGATTGGATCGGCCCTGTTTGGCTGAAGTATGCCGTCAATCTCTGACTGAATGGCTTTGTGCCACTGTCTCCAATTAGGGCTGAGCCGAGCCTGTCTGTATGTGGCAGGGTCTGGCTCGTCCATGAAGGCATCACTCGGGAAGTCTGCGGGGTCTGAGTTTGCGTCTCTGAGGGCAAGGAGCATGGCCTTCTGGTCTGGGGAGATGATGACAGCATCGGTGTCTGCATACTGGGTGGAGTGTGAGTCAGCAGAGTCGAAGTACACCTGGTATATGTGCTGGACCTAAGGCTTATGGTCTACAGACACGATGACTGCAGGGTGATACTGCTGTCGGTCAGTTGGCTTAGCCGAGCACATAGCAAAACACGGGTAAAAGACATTAGGTGCCCCATGTTTGTGTATGTGCTTAGGTAGGCTAGACTCCGAGACCGTCCGAGACCGTTCCGGGTATATCTAGCTTAGGGTTTATTTATCTTTGGCACAGTTTATCCACACACAGTTCGGGACCTCTGATATCTAGTGAACTAGGATATTCCGGTAGGTCGTGGCCCCATCCACGCTTTTATTCCACTTGCTATCTTGGTCATGATTGGCTAAGCAACCGCTTGAAGAGGTGGTGCGCACTTGCGCGTTTGGGTGCAACTAGGATTTGTGACATGGCTTTACGGTAAACGTCTTTTGGGGCTGCGGGTCATGGGCACCGCGCGTTGCTATTGCTCGATTTTGGCAATGTTCATTTACGTTATCTTACCTGCCCTGATCCCGCTGGTTTACGTACTTTGGGCTGGTGCTCCGGACGCCTTTGACCACGACGACATCTGCAAGTGCCCCACGCTCGTTTCGCCTCTCCGCACGTTCTGCCGTTACGCCTACCCTCCATTTCCACCACAACACCCAAACGTGCAGCCGCGCATCATCTTTTCTCTGGTTTTCAAGGGTATGGCAGCATCTACAAGAGCTCGCAAACGCCTATTGAGGGATTCCGACTTGGACGCCTCAATACGGCTTCTGGATGCGGTTCGGGACACTCCGACCGCTAGCACCCCACCCGCGGCGTGCCCCCTACTGCTTCCGGCAACACCGACGCTGTTGTCGCGTTGCGGAAGAACCTGGTCGACCAGCATGCAGCGGTTGACGCGGTATACATCCTATACAAGGGGCGCTTACATCGGGCTTGGGCCAAGGGTATCCGCGAGGATATCCTTGGTTCCAAGAAGCATCATTACCGTGGCACCGACGACACCGACCGCCTCTCCGAGTTGGTGGTGCAGTCTTCGAACCGAGTTTTCGTCAGAACTTCGGACCGAGTTCCAGTCCGCTGGGCTAGACTTGGCCCCCTTTGACCTCCACGACCCCACCTCTCTGGTTATCGAGAAGGTTAATGGGCTCCTCTATGACGTCTTGGCCCTCGTCGTGGAGCGGAACTCTGTGGCTGACACCTGGCTTCGGGGTACGGACTCTTCGGCTGAACGAGATGGACGTCGGGCTCTCATCGACATCATCAAGGGGAGCGTGCCGGCGGTCCTACGTGAGAGCCACCAACAGGAGCACGCGGCTCTTCGTTATCCCGCAGGCGTTGACCCGCAGCCGATCTTGGCTCGCGAGCAACGTCTGGTGCGGGATAACCGCGCTCCTGACTGGCGGCCCACCGACGAGACCCGCAAGCTTTCGCTTTACAACCGCGTCGACCCAATCTTTTACGCGGCAGTGAAGGTGCGTTATCCGCTTGCGGGTGACCTCAGCGGGGTCACTCTCCGCTCGCTTCAGGCTCTCGTCGTGGCCATCTTCCAGGCCTGGGCACAGTCGGACTGTCACGGTTCTATGCGAACAATATGTGTGACGCTGTTGTTATTGAACGGTAACAGCAAAACGCAATAGTCTGGTATGAGTGCAACAGTCTGTTGACCAGAAGTGCTTGCTTGAGCCCAATGCTCCTCATATACTCTAATGCTCTCACGCATCTCATGCGTTACCACCATCGGGTTGTGAACCCGAGAGCACTACAGTAGGTGAACTTCCCGCATCGGCTGGTCGATATAGCCATTGATGCTCGCATGCTCTTCAGTGCATGCTTGAAGCGAAGACGCGTCTTATCAGGACACTTCGGTTCGTCAAGAACTCGTCTTGCTTCGCCATCTCGATGCCATGTACTTGGCCTCTCGATGACCAAGGCCCGGTATCGATAACCCCGATATCCCGATATATCGATATATCGGATTTATCGGTATCTGTCGATACGCGTTTTTTAGATATCGCGAATTATCGTTATCTGTCGATACTACCAAGTGGGTTATCTGTCATCTGTCGATATGAATCCCAGGATTATCGTTATCTATCGATACCGATTTTTATGTATTTGCCCGATATCTTATCGATAACGCGAAATTTTCGCCGGTCCAACCAACATCCAAAATCCAATGTCCAAGGATCGATGTACACCGATTTAAACTTTTGAATGAAACCCACCTCTCAGACTTCTCATTATTTTGAATATATTTTCAGCTCCATCCCACACCGCTCGACACTATTATGCGCACACAATCGAAAATGGGGCGAAACAAACGAAAAAGCCCCGTCGGATGCACCCTTGTCGCGCAGGGTAAGGGGAAGGTCAAGCGTGCCCAAAAAACACCATTTGACATTAACAGCAGCGACAACGTAGAATACGTAGTGCGAGAGGTGAAGGACGCGAGGACCTCCTACGGCAAATTACAGTGGCTTGTCAACTGGGAGGGACTAGACGACTCAGCTGACACCTGGGAGCCAATTGCATATCAACATAAGTAAGCCGGTGCGCCAATTTTGGGGGGTGCCTGCTAGCTCGGCGGGTGTAGAAAGGTGCTTTAGTGCATGTGGTAGGATGCATAGCAACCTGTGAAAGAGCTTAAAGGAGGGTACCTTGGAACATTCCCTCATGGCTTCCATGAACACCCTGTAAAGTGTACAACCCCCCGATATCATATC
Organism: Cymbomonas tetramitiformis; assembly: GCA_001247695.2. Taxonomy (NCBI): domain Eukaryota; kingdom Viridiplantae; phylum Chlorophyta; class Pyramimonadophyceae; order Pyramimonadales; family Pyramimonadaceae; genus Cymbomonas; species Cymbomonas tetramitiformis. The sequence goes on along the minus strand of LGRX02031880.1, from coordinate 1,217 downwards.
GATATATCGGGTGATATATCGTGATAACAGCTTGAATAATAGATTTATCATATATGTCGATATTGAGTTTGAATTCATCGTTATCTGTCGATAATCTGTGTCGGTTTATCGTTATCTGTCGATAATTCCCAGCTGGTTATCGGTATCTGTCGAGAACAAATCTTGACTTATCGAAAAATATCGATACCTCCGAATAAGTCCGATACCGGGCCTTGTCGATGACAGATCTCACTCACCTTAGGTGGATGACAAACATTATGACTGTACATGTCATAGTCGACCGTACTGACAATACTTGACAATTGTATGTCATTATGACACATGACATGACATGACATGACATGACATGACATGACATGACATGGCATGGCATGGTATGACATGTATGACACATATGTCATCGGTCATATCCCTGACAGATCTTCTCTCTTAGAAGTGTTGTGACCTCACAATATAGGTTGCATACCTTTTGTATATGTCTTTGATGTCTTTGTTGTTGAACTGGCCGGTCTTCTTACACCGATGAGGCGTCCCTCAAGGTGTTTTAGGATATCGGGGGAACTGAGTCTACTTTAAACCCTCACCTTAGGCATATAGCCCTACAGTTCTTAGGATGTAGCCCCCCTGATCGCTTTGGCGTTTCGTATTTCAGAGTGACGCTCAGGGTATCTTCCGAGGTTTGCGTTACGGAGAGATATAGCGCTTGCCGTCGACGATTTAACGAACGATGCTATCGACGATTTAACGAACGATGCACGGCGATATAGTGCATCCACCCTTCCTCCCCTCCATCCTGCTCTGGAGTGTCAACGGCGGAGTGGATACGATTTTTAATGCAGTCGGAGATGGTTCTGCTTAACGAAGAACTGGCGAACGTGCTTCACGTGTGTGTCAAAATCTGGACTGTACACTATGGTGTCATCCATGAAGATGACTAAGAACTGATCAATGAAGTCAAATAATGCTCGGTTTCCCACACGCAGAGCGGTCGCGGGAGCGTTAGTTAACCCAAAGGGCATCACTGTCCACTCGTATGAACCATATCTGGTTCGTATTGCTGTCTTATACGCAGTGGAAGCGTGGTGGGCCCATAACCTGCTGGAAACAGCGGCTCAGGCAGTGGGGACCCGCTGCCGACGGTGAAACAACGGATCACTAAACTCGGATATACAAACGATATATGCCGAGATGAGTGACACAGGCTGACCACGAAGATG
>LGRX02031879.1:0-34200 GCA_001247695.2 Cymbomonas tetramitiformis | reverse complement strand
CTACGACACAAGGGCATGCTTGACAAGTGGGTCGCCAGCGTCATAGATTCCGTTTGACAAGGGGTCACCAGCGTCTGCGTCACAAGGGCATGTTCGACAAGTGGGTCACCAGCGACATAGAGTCCGTTTGACAAGGGCTGACAAGCATCTACGACACAGGGGCATGTTAAACGAGTGGGTCACCAGCAACACAGAGTCCGTTTGACAAGGGGTGACCAGCGTCTGCGACACAAGGGCATGTTCGACAAGTGGGTCGCCAGCGTCAAAGAGCCCGTTTGACAAGTGGGTCGCCAGCGTCTACGACACAAGGGCATGTTTGATAAGTGGTCTACCAGCATCTGTCACACAAGGGCATGCTTGACAAGTGGGTCACCAGCGTCACAGAGTCTGTTTGACAAGGGGTCACCAGCATCTACGACACAAGGGCATGTTTGACAAGGGCTCAGCGTCTACGACACAGAGTCCGTTTGACAAGTGGGTCGCCACGTCCACAACACAAGGGCATGTTTGACAAGTGGGTCACCAGTGTCACAGAGTCCGTTTGACAAGTAGTCACCAGCGTCTACGACACAAGGGCATGTTTGACATGTGGGTCACCAAAGGCCACAGAGTCCGTTTGACAAGGGGTCGCCAGCGTCTACAACACAGGGGCATGCTTGATAAGTGGGTCGCCAGCGTCTGCGACACAAGGGCATGCTAGACAAGTGGGTCACCAGCGTCACAGAGTCCGTTTGACAAGTGGGTCACCAGCGCTTCACGACACAAGGATGCTTGACAAGTGGGTCGCCAGCGTCACAGAGTCTGTTTGACAAGGGGTCACCAGCATCTGCGGCACAAGGGCATGTTTGACAAGTGGGTCACCAGCCCCACAAGGGCATGTTCCGACAAGTGGGTCAACAGCTACAGAGTCCGTTTGACAAGAGTTCACAAGCGTCTACGACACAAGGGCATGTTTGACAAGGGTCACCAGCGTCACAGAGTCTGTTTGACAAGTGGTCACCAGTTGCCTGCGACACAAGGGCATGTTCGACAAGTGGGTCGCCAGCATCACAGAGTCTGTTTGACAAGGGGTCACCAGCATCTGCGACACAAGGGCATGTTTGACAAGTGGGTCACCAGCGTCTGCGCCACAAGGGCATGTTCGACAAGTGGGTCGCCAGCGTCGCGCAGTCCGCTTGACAAGGGCTGACAAGCATCTACGCTACAAGGGCATGTTTGACAAGTGGGTCACCAGCGCTCTGCGACGCAAGGGCATGTTCGACAGAGCCAACAGCGCCACAGAGTCCGTTTACTGAGTTCACAAGCTGGCCTACACACAAGCGTGTTTGACAAGTGGTCACCAGCGTCACAGAATCTGTTTGACAAGTGGGTCGCCAGCGTCTGCGACACAAGTGCATGTTCTTAATAAGTGGGTCGCCAGCATCACAGAGTCTGTTTGACAAGGGGTCACCAGCATCTGCGACACAAGGGCATGTTTGACAAGTGGGTCACCAGCGTTCCAAAATTATTGGCACTATAATTTCGGTTATCCGCCTGCAATCGGATCACAGCCCCCCCCCAGCCGGCCTGTCCACTGGGGGGAGAGATGGCCCCGCCATCTGGCAGCGCTAGCTGCCGGGGGGGGCGCGAACTCGGCTCCCGATTCGCGCCCCCTGCAGATCGTTAGATCTGCAGGGCCTGATCGCCAGGAGGCTCCCTGATCGTTAGATCTAGGGACCCAGGGACCCTGCTCAGGCCCGATCGGGCCGCTAGGCCCGATCAGCACACAGCCGAGGCATCGGCTGTGAGGGAGTTGCATAAACTGACTGTAACATCGTTACAGCCAGTTTTCTCACTTCACGCCCTCAGGTGCATAGCACCGTTCAGCTTTTTCTTCCAGCTTTAGTTGCTGAAGTGAGAACGTTTCCGCGCAATTTTTGAGAAATATGGCCGCTCCGATCCCTGCTCCTACTCCTGAGGAAGTGCGCGCGGCTTACACAGCGCTTCAAGTGCTTCCGGCGATTACGGCGGCAGCAGCTTTTTTCGACACGGTTGCTACTGCCAGGATCGGTCGTGCGAAATTTTTGGAGGCTTCCGAGCAGTTAATTTTGCGTCTTCAGCCCGTTGGGCCGGCCATTTCCGTACGTATTCCGCCGCCAGAGATTCCTCACCTTGCCAGGTTGCAGTTGGCGGGTATTTTGCTCCAAGACGGCACGACACAGTCCGGATTCAGGCTGCCAGTAGACTGGGAGACGGGCGCTGGTTTAGCCATTTGGCGTAACGTCCGGGAGCAGTCAATTCAACGCTGGAAACATGCTGGGTCCTTCTTGCAGTCACTGCGCGTTTTTGCGGCATCGCAAGTTCCAGTTGCGGGAGCTCCGGGTGGTGTACTGCCGATTCCGGGGGCCCTTGCTTTGGGCGCGGCTCCGGGTGCGCTGGGCCCTGCGATTAACCCTGTTTTACAGCTTTTACAGACTCAGCTTCAAAAGCAGGCAGAAGATCATGCGGCGGCACTTGCCGCGATGCAAGCGCAAATTACAGCGCAGGCCACGGCACATGCGGCTGCGTTAGCAGCCGCTCCAGTTGGTTTGCAAATAGCAGCGGTGGACCCTGCTATTCAACTTCTTTTGGACGAACTTTCGCAGGCGCCACACGTTACGGAGAAATGGTCCCTCCAAACTTTGGACGTGCTCGCGGAGGTTTTGTTGGTCCATGCTCGCCGACTTTCGGCAGTGATTGTTGCCACGGGTTCCACCCGCTTTGGGGCGGACCCATTTGACACTGTTCGTCCGGCGAAGATGCCGTTGCTCCTGCATTTTTGCAGGGAACTTTTGGCCGAGGATCCGGACACTTTGGTGGGTCCGAGGGCGACGATGGAGCTGTTACAAGCTCGTGTCTTCTTGTTGAAGAAGACACTGATTGGATGGCAGGAGTTTGTCTCGCTGGTGGACCCTGCCTTTGTGACAACCGATTTTCAGGCTCTTGGGGGAGCGCGCACTGCTGCTCCGTTACCCGAGCGGGCGATGCCGGCCGTGGGGGCTCAGATGATCGTGCCGAAGACGCCGGCGAAGGCAGAGTTGTACCGCCAGCGCGAGTCTGACATCGAGGCTGCGGTCCGAGGCGACCCAGTCTCTGAGGAGGCTGCCCAATTCTCAGGTGGCTCCCTGTTAACTCGCTTGGCCCCTGTTGTCCCTTTGGGGGGCTTACACAAGGGGGTGGACTTGCGCGTTCGTCCGCTTCGCACCTTTGCGGAGGACGAAGAACCGCGCTGGGAGTTGGGCCTCGACGGCAAGTCGCGGCTGCATCTCAAGACGAAGTGCAAGTCCATCGAAGAGTGGGAGCAGGCGTTTCTGCGCATCGCGGTGGAGTGCCCATCTAAGGAGCAAGGAAGGGTGCTCCTCTCTTTCCACTCTTGGTTCAAACTGCGTGTTTCGCAGTTTGGATTCACTGTGATGTTGGAGTTCTACGACTTCTTAATGAAGCTCGTTACTGACAACAGGGCGGACATGTCCGAGCACCGTGTTAATACGGTTTGGCAGGAGTTCCAGCTGCTGAAGTCTCGGGAGGGGACGGACATTTACACCCCGACATCGCGGGCGTCCCCAAACCCGAAGTCCCCGAAGGCGCCTCGGCTGGACTCGACTCCAACGAAGCCAGCAGCGCTCAAGCCCAGGACGTTCAAGGGCGAGCACTGCTGGAACTTCAACAAAACCAAGGGGTGTTCTACTCCTGACTGCCCCCGCCCACACGTTTGCTCGAAGTGTGGGGGCAAGCACGCCCAACAGGCGTGCACGGTTAAGTGAGATGGCAGCCTGCCACCCGAGATTGCTGTGGCTCGGGTGGTGAAGGCACATGACAGCAATGGGAGTGCCGCAGGGGCGGGAGAGGTAGGCACTGAGGTGCTAGTGGTGGACCGCGGTTGTCGCGGGGATAGTACTTTGGCACGAGGGGCACTTGTGCCCGCATGCAGAAGGCCTTCTCCCCGTAGGCAGCCGCAGGTGAGCCCTCCGAGGAGGAGTTCACATGATGACATGCCGGCCAAAGTGGCACGGCGAGCCTCTCCGGGGAGAGTTGCTCTACCAGCCGACGTTGCGGGCGCGATGCCGTTGCCGACGGCGACCCATTCCTTCTCAAAGGTGTGGGATGAAGCCGGTCAACCTTGCCATGAGTCTTCCTTTGTCGCAGGGGAGGTAGACATTGGGCCGATGCCCGCTCCCGTCACGGCTTCCAAGCTTTGGCCACCTCTGCTGAGAAAGCTGTGGCAGGACACTACCACCGTGTCACTCGCAGCTGCAGGTACATCAGTGACTCAGTGGCAGGAGTTCATCTCGGAGCTACGGGATGCGGGAGCTTCGGTGCCGAACATGACAGCCAACGCCTGCAGGATGGCGGCTGCCTTTAAGACGGACCCCGACAAGGTCTTTCTGGTACGAGGTGCAGCTTGTGGGGTTGGATTCCCCTTCAAGTCGGTTCCGGAGGACACCTTTTACACGGTGGAGAACTACGTGCCCGCTGAGCATTGGGAAGCCATGGACAAGGAGATCCGCAAGGAGAGGGCCGCGGGCAACGTCGTGATGGTCAAGATGGAGTGGAGCATTCAGGGCATCTCCGCTGTGGGCGTGGTCGCCAAGGAGCGGAAGGGCGTCATCAAGTTCAGACCGGTGTGGGATTACTCCCGACCCGAGGATGTGGGAGTGAACTCGAGGATTGACTTGGAGAAGGAGAAGTTCTCTTCCATCAAGGATGCCTACGCCCTGTTGCGCCCAGGCCTGTGGATGGCCAAGCTCGATCTCACCGCGGCCTACCGCTCCGTCCCAGTGGCGGCCATGTACTGGATTGCCCACGTCTTTGAGTGGGATGAGGAGGTGCTGGCGGACACCAGAGCGCCCTTCGGCAACTCCGCCATGCCGGGCATCTTCATGAGGTTTACCCGGGGGATTGTGCGGTGGATGAAGGCACAGGGTGCCTCGATTGTGGGGTACTTAGATGACTTCCTGTTGATTGGTAGCAAAAAGGTCGTTTCTGAGTTTCTGTTGCTCCTCAGAGAGTTCGTAACCTTCCTGGGCTTCGAGGTCAACGATGACAAGTGTGAGGGGCCATTTCAGGCCATGGAGTTCCTAGGCATTCTGCTCTCCACCGAGGGCAACCAGTGCACAGCCAGCATCTCCGAGGACCGCATTCTGGTGGTGCAGCAGAAGATTGCTGACATCCGCAGGCTGGGGGCTCTTGCGGGCTCCCAGGTGCCCCGCACACTCATGGAGGGGCTGCTTGGGCTCCTGGCCTTCTGCGGGCAGGTGGTGTACGGGCTCTCCCTTTACACCCGCTACGCCCACGCCCTCCTGGCCCAGGCCAGGGGGAGGTACCTTCGCCTGACTGACAAGGTCGCGCAGGACCTGAAGGTGATCGTCACGGTCATCCGCCTGTACAACGGACGCAAGGTCCGTTTGGACCGGGTGGAGATCAAGTGGGAGTGGTTCTCCTCCGATGCATCCACGGGTAAGGGCATGGGCGCGGTGCTGGACCGCAGGTGGTTCGCGGTGACATGGGCTTGGCTGATCTGCCAGCCCCAGGAGCCCTACTTCCCTTTCAGGCCAGACTGCCCGGAGAGCTACGACATCGGCTACCTCGAGCTCTTCACCGTCTTCTGGGCCGTTGTGCTGTGGGGCAAGTACATCACGGGCAAGACCGTTGTGATCCGCATCGACAACAACTGCGTCATCGGCCAGGTGGAGAAGTGGTGGGGACCGGCCGCCTACATTCCTCTGCTCCGCCAGCTCTTCTACGTGTGTGTTCAGCATGATGTCCGCCTTCGCCCCGTGTACATTTCCTCGGAGGACAACATCTACGCGGACCTCCTCTCCCGTGATCGGGTTGAGGACTTTCGGGCGAGGTTCGAGGCGGACAAGCAGCGGCTGGTGTGGATCGAGGACCGTGACGACTGGATGCTCATTCCTACCCTCTGGCACCCGCTGGATGTGCAGCTGGGGCCCTTCACGGTGGACTGCTGCGTCTCGGAGAACGGGGCCAACTCTTTCTGCAGAGTGGGCTGGACCAAGGAGGACGACGCACGGATTATGGACTTCTCCGGCCACAACGCCTGGGGCAACCTGCCGTTCTCCGACTTCATCGACATCGTGCGCAACTTCCTCCGTTGCAAACGGAGGGCGCAGCGGGGCACTTCCGCCACCTTCCTGGTCCCGTGGTGGCCCGGAAACCCGGGCTTCGAGCTGGTGGTGTCCCTGCCAGGGGTGTTCAGGACTGTGCGCCGATGGGAGCGCAACAGCGCCCTGTTCACTGCCCCCTCACCTGAAGGCGGGGGTCGCACCTTCTGGGGCACCACTGACTGGCCTGTCATTGTGGTGCATTGCCCCCCCTGTGAGGTGAGCTGGACTGACACCGAGCTCACGGGGGTCACGGGGTGAGCAGAGGTCTTCCTCGACACCCTGCGGGCCCGTACTGTCACCCTGCAGTCGGAGTGCTTCGCCCTCAACACCCAGACAGCCTACTCCACCGGTGTGAGGAGCTGGGTGTCATTCTGCATCTCAGGCAGGGCCAGGGGCTTCTTGGACAAGATGCTGCCAGCGGAGGATGCGGTGCTGGCAGATTGGGTGGCGTACATGGTCACCGAGCGGGCGGTGAAGCCCGACACGGCCAAGAAGTACACTTCGGGGGTGCGAGCACTCCACGTGCAGCTCGGCTTCGAGTGGGTCCCGGTGCGGCAGAGGTGGGCGGTGCATGCCGTCCTGCAGGGCTGTGGGCGACGGTGGGACACACCGTCCAAGCAGGTGATGCCGATGGGGTTCGAGGAGCTTCTCCTCATCGCGGGGTGCTCAACCCCCACAACTTCAACGAGAATGTGGTCTTTGCAGCCATGGACACTTGCTTCTTCTGTTTCTTCAGAAAGGACAACGTGTCCGTCGAGAAGGCGGAGGCGTGGAACCCGCGAGGGCACTTGGTGCGGTCGGACGTGCCCTTCCCCGACGGCGCCTCAGCCGACATCAGAGTGAGGCACTCGAAGACCATTCAGGCGGGCGAGCGCTACCACCACGTGCAGATGCGCCACGTGCCGGGCTCCCCTCTCTGCCCGGTGACCTCGCTTCAGCGGGTCATGGAGGGCCCGGGGCTCGGGGAGGACGGCCCCCTCTTCTGCATCGAGGACGCAAAGGGCCGCCTCAAGCCCCTCACCCACTCCTTCTTTGTGAGCACCTTCCGCAAGCTGGCGGAGCGGGCGGGCCTGGACCCGAAGGCCTACTCGGGGCACTCCTTCCGGCGGGGCGGGGCGACGGCAGCCTCCGGGCTGGCGGTGCCGGGCCACCTTATCCAGGCCCACGGTGACTGGGCCTCGGACTGCTACAAGCTGTACATCGACCTCGGCCGGGAGCAGCAGCTGCTCCTCCCCTCAGCGATGGCCGAGGGCGCCGCTGCGGCCACCGCAGCACACCGAGCTGGCCGCTAGGCCTCCACGTGCGTGCTTCACCCGTGGCCCTCTCTTGCTCTAGTGTGCTTGCCGAGGGGTTGGGTGTGCTGTCTCAGTGCTGCAGTGTTTCCCTAGGGCAGGGCCTAGCCGTTAGGCTAGACAGGCGACGGCGCGTTAGTGCTAGTCTGTGTTGCCCCCCTTGATTGACCCGGTCCGTAGGTGTTCATCAAGGCCTGTGTGGCCACCGTTAGGGGCCAGCCCGAGTTGGGTGTGTGGAAGCTTCGGGCTCAGCTGGACCACTTGATTGACCCGGTCCGTAGGTGCTCATCAAGACCAGCTGAAGCAGCGGAGAACCTTCGGAGATCCTTCAGAAAACCTGCTTGCAGCCTGCTAGCTAGCAGCTCCGTGGAAGCTTCCATTGTCACCACTGCAGAGAGAGAGCCACAGTTTCACCAAATGGCAATCTAGAGTGAGAAGAGACTTGTTGTGAACGGACTCGGACAGATGTGGACCAGCCTCGCTTGCCAGTAGTCAGCATGTAGCACAGAGCACCTGACAGACTCTGAAGGGGGGTACCCCAGCTAGCTGACGGTAACAATTTAATTCTAATGAAAGTGTCACAGAGTCCGTTTGAGAAGGGGTCACAAGCGTCTGCGACACAAGGGCATGTTCGACAAGTGGGTCGCCAGCGTCACAGAGTCCGTTTGACAAGTGGGTCGCCAGCGTCCACAACACAGGGCATGTTTGACAAGTGGAGTCGCCAGCGTCTGCGTGCAAGGGCATGTTTATTAAGTGGGTCACCAAGCGTCACAGTGTCCGTTTGACAAGTGGGTCACCACGTCTACGACACAAGGGCATGCTCCATGACAGAGTGAATTCGCCTTCGGCGTCACAGAGTCTGTTTGACATGTGGGGTCACCAAGCGTCTGAAACCTAAGGTTTTATATTTCGTGAGTGGGTCTGGCGTCACAGAGTCCGTTCGACAAGTGGGTCACCAGCGTCTACGACACAAGGGCATGTTTGACAAGTGGGTCACCAGTGACATAGAGTCCGTTTGACAAGGGCTGACAAGCATCTACGACACAGGGGCATGTTAAACGAGTGGGTCACCAGCAACACAGAGTCCGTTTGACAAGGGGTGACCAGCGTCTGCGACACAAGGGCATGTTCGACAAGTGGGTCGCCAGCGTCAAAGAGTCCGTTTGACAAGTGGGTCGCCAGCGTCTACGACACAAGGGCATGTTTGATAAGTGGTCTACCAGAGTCTGTCAACCAAGGGCATGCTTGACAAGTGGGTCACCAGCGTCACAGAGTCTGTTTGACAAGGGGTCACCCAGCATCTACGACACAAGAGGCATGTTTGACATGTGGGTCACCAGCGTCTGAAGTCCGTTTGACAAGTGGGTCACCAGCGTCTACGACACAAGGGCATGCTTGACAAGTGGTCGCCAGCGCGTCACAGAGTCCCGTTTGACAAGGGCTGACAAGCATCTGCGACACAGGGGGGCATGTTAAGCAGTGGGTCGCCACCGTCACAGAGTCACGTTTGACAAGTGGGTCGCCAGCGTCTGCGACACAAGGGCATGTTCGACAAGTGGGTCGCCAGCGTCAAGAGCCGTTTGACAGTGGGTCGCCAGCGTCTACGACACAAGGGCATGTTTGATAAGTGGTCTACCAGCATCTACGACACAGGGCATGTGACAGAGTGGGTCGCCAGCGTCACAGAGTCTGTTTGACAAGGGGTCACCAGCATCTACGGCACAAGGGCATGTTTGACATGTGGGTCACCAGCGTCACAGAGTCCGTTTGACAAGTGGGTCACCAGCGTCTCACGACACAAGGCATGCTTGACAAGTGGGTCGCCAGCATCACAGAGTCTGTTTGACAAGGGGTCACCAGCATCTGCGACACAAGGGCATGTTTGACAAGTGGGTCACCAGCGTCTGCGCCACAAGGGCATGTTCGACAAGTGGGTCGCCAGCGTCACAGAGTCCGTTTGACAAGAGTTCACAAGCGTCTACGACACAAGGGCATGTTTGACAAGTGGGTCACCAGCGTCACAGAGTCTGTTTGACAATGGGTCACCAGCGTTACAGAGTCCGTTTGACAAGTGGGTCGCTAGCGTCCACAACACAGGGCATGTTTGACAAGTGCAGGTCGCCCGCGTCTACGACACAAGGGCATGTTTGACAGAGTGGTCACCCAGCGTCTGAACACAAGGGCATGCTTGACCGTGGGTCACCAGCGTCACAGAGTCCCGTTTGAGAAAGGGTCACAGCGTCTGCGCAGCACAAGGGCATGTTACGACAAGTGGGTCGCCAGCGTCACAGAGTCCGTTTGACAAGTGGGTCGCCAGCGTCCACAACACAGGGCATGTTTGACAAGTGGGTGTAAGCGTGCACGTGCAAGAGGCATGTTTGATAAGTGGGTCACCAGCGTCACAGTGTCCGTTTGACAAGTGGGTCTGCGTCTACGACACAGGGCATGCTTGACAGAGTGGGTCGCCAGCGTCACAGAGTCTGTTTGACATGGGGTCTCAGCGTCTGCGACACAAGGACATGTTCGACAAGTGGGTCACCAGCGTCACAGAGTCCGTTCGACAAGTGGGTCACCAGCGTCTACGACACAAGGGCATGTTTGACAAGTGGGTCACCAGTGACATAGAGTCCGTTTGACAAGGGCTGACAAGCATCTACGACACAGGGGCATGTTAAACGAGTGGGTCACCAGCAACACAGAGTCCGTTTGACAAGGGGTGACCAGCGTCTGCGACACAAGGGCATGTTCGACAAGTGGGTCGCCAGCGTCAAAGAGTCCGTTTGACAAGTGGGTCGCCAGCGTCTACGACACAAGGGCATGTTTGATAAGTGGTCTACCAGAGTCTGTCAACCAAGGGCATGCTTGATAAGTGGGTCGTCAGCGATAGCAACACAGGGGCATGTTTGACAAGTGGATCACCAGCGTCTGCAATACAAGGGCATGTTTGACGAGCGGGTCACCAGCGACAGCGACACAAGGGTATGTTTGACGGGTGGGACGCCAGCATCCCAAACACAAGGGCATGTAAGTGATAAGTGGATTGCCCATGCCACAGATACAACGTGTATGTAATGAGTTGATCGCCCTCGCCAAAGACACAGCACGCGTTTAACAAGTGGATCACCACCGCCAAAGACGCAACGTGCGTCTTGAAGGAGTGGATCGCCACCGCCAAACACAAAACGCGCGTTTAACGAGTAGATTGCCTCCGCCAAACACACAGTGCATGTCTAACGAGCGGATTTCCATCGCCAAAGACACAGCACGAGTTTGTTTGACCAGTGGATCGCCACTGCCAAAGACACAGCACGTGTTTGTTTGACGAGTGGATAGCCATAACAAAACACACAGCGTGCGTTTAGTGTGTGGATGGCCACTGCCAAACACACAACGTATACTTTCTTAAAGTTGCTTGCCACCGCCAAACACACAGCGCGTATGCAATAAGTGGGTCACTGCAGCCAAAGACAACGCGTGTTTAATGTGTGGATTGCCACCACCAAACACACAGCACGTGTTTAACGAGTGAGTCGATACCGCCAAACACACAGAGCACATTCAATAAGTGGGTGACTACCGCCGAAGACGGCGTGTGTTTAACCAATCAATCGCACCCGCAAAAGACACAGCATGTGTTTAATGAGTGGATTTCCATCACCAAAGACACAGCGCGTGTTTAACAAGTGGATCGCCACTGTCAAACACACAGCGCATGGCTAACGTGTGGATTGCCCTCGCCAAACACACAGCTCGTGGTTAACAAGTGGATTGCCACTCTCAAAAACACAGCGCATGCTTGTTTGACCAGTGGATCACCAAAGACACAGCGCATGTTGAACGAGTGGATTGGCACCACCAAACCCACAGGGCATGTTTAATAGGACGCGTTTGACAAATGCGTCGCCACCGTCAGAGATCTATGGTGTGCTTGAAGAGTGGGTTGCCACTACCAGAGACACAGAGGGTGTTCATCGCGTGTTTGGCCTTATGATTTTACGCAGAAATTTTGTTCAGTAGGTCCCGCACACAAGTCAGAAGAAGGGCGTTTGTTGACGAGAGAGTGGCTCACTCGATGCTCACCATTGTGCAATATTCAAATTTACTCTCAGCATCTGAAATGGGAAACAGTCAGAGGCAGTAAAACTCACCGGGTTGGACACGTGCACTTGCCGATCAATTCGTCCAGGGCGTGTGAGCGCCGGGTCTAAGGTCTCTGCGAGATTTGTTGCAGCCAGCACGATGATTCCGTTATTCTCCTCAAACCCGTCCATTTCTACCAGCAGCTGATTTAGTGTCTTCCTCCCACCACTGTTCGCAGCAATCGTTCCCGAACCGTCACACAATGATGATTTGTGTCACTGTTGAGTGAGCTGAGCTCGGGAGTAAACGCTTCTTCACCGGGATCTCTCCTGGATTGAAGGGATGACAACATCACCACTCAGCCGAGAAGCAAGTGTGCTAGAGTTGGCATTCACTTTCTTTCAAGAGTTCCATGATGCCTCTCATATTACCTGGCGTGAGGTATCAGTAGGATGCAAGCTCCCTCAGGGGTGAGCTCTCAGTGGGCTGATGACTCCCACAGGCTGGATATGCTAAAGCAATGTATGAGCCAAATTTAAATTCACACCCATCGGGGCAACATAATTATAAGTCTAGAACGCACCCACTCTGGCTCTCCAGGTCCTTACGGCTCCCGCCGATTGCATCAATCTCATCGATGAACACGATGCACGGAGTCTACGGTGGACCACAGGGACTGCATCAGCACTTGAAATTGCACCGCTACTTAGTGCTAAAGATTGGAATTGGACACACCCAACATCAGCAGCTTGAGTCACTGGTCGAAGCCTTTTCTCATATGCTATTCAAACACAAGCTGCAGCCGATAAAGGATCGGCCGTCAATAGGAACGCAGCTTCCCTTCACGGACGGCTGAAAGTGGGGGTCGTTATGGTTGAGTTTGCAAGCCTGGTGAGCTGGTTTCGGAGGCATTGCCCAGGTTTTCCAAGCAGCGTTATCCAGGCGTCAAAATGTGTACAAAGGCTGGATTTGAAAGCCGGGGAAGGCTTGAACGCACATGGGCCAGGGAGACACCTTCTTTTTTGCAGCTGCAAACAGATCGCGAACACGCCGAGAGCCAACACCAACGAACATTTCCTCGAATTCGCTGCCCGCACGATAGAAGAAGGGCACATCAGCCTCACCTGCCAGCTAGGCAAGCATCCTCTCAGCACCAACAGCGCCACGCCACTGCCGCCGCCCCAGTTTACGCTCAGTCCACTTGAAGCGCCTTGGTGTCCTGATCCAAGATTGTGTTTTAAAGGGCCGTGGCACAGCTTTTTACTACTGCTTAAATCATATTCAACATACATACCCATTCTAAGGGGTTGCATTCAGCCCTTCGAGGCCCTGTAGATTAAGATGCAAAAAAGTTTCTGTGTGGGGGCATCAAATGAGGTAAACAGATATATTGCTCCTTAAAAGTTGAACAGAGAGGGTGTCGCACTGGGGCAGATTACAAAGGTTGAAAGGAATATTATTACTCTTGGAGGGTTGGCGGGAGTGGACCAGAAGCTGAGAGACATTAACTGAGCTGTGGCAGATATATTTCACTCTGAAAGTCGACCAGGATAGACTTGTCAGTAGGACAGCTCAAGAGCATGTAGCAGAAATATGACCAGGAAGTTAACCGAGATGAGCGTGGCGCTGAAAAGGTTTTATGGCACCCTCATGGTGCGGTGCCCAGTAAGACTGTTTTGATTATATATGACACACTTATTGTTGGCAGGGAGGGGTGTGGCGCCTGGGGAGATTGAAATGCTTTAGCACATATATGTATATATATGGCACCATCAATTTGAGCCAGGATGGACATGGCACTGAGGCAGACCAAGAATGCTGTGGCAGATACGTATGATACCGAGGGGTATGAAATCACCGAGTGTTAAGCCAAAACCATGTATTTTGATAACACTTTCCATATTTATGATGAAATGTTATAGTGTGTTAAATATAGACATGATTTCGGCATAACACTCGGTGATTCCATACCCCTCTATGGCACCCTCAGGTTTAGGCGGGTTGGGCTCGGCACTGACGCAAGCCGTATGTGTTGTGGCAGATATAAATGTAGAGAGATAGATGTAGAGCACCATTGCAAATGTATGTATGACACCCTCAGGGTTGGCCAGGAGGAGTGTGGGCACTGAGGTAGATACGCTGTGGCAGGTATACATTTGGCTCACTCAGGGTTGGCCGGGATGAGAATGACGCAGAGGCTAACTAACAGCCCTGTGGCAGGAGCATCGCACCTTGGTCAACCGAAACGAGCATGGCTCTGAAGCGGCTGCGGCAGATATGTATGGCACCCCCAAGGTGAGCCAACATGGGCGTGACCTTAGGTATCTTAGGTACACCGAGTGTGCTGTGACAGATCTATATGGCACCCTAATGGTAAACTGGGATGAGCAAGACATTGAGACGGACCTTGTACCATAGCAAAAAAAATCCTGGCACCTTCACAGCCAGCTGGGACGATCGTGGCACTGACACAGACTGAAAGTGCTTTGGCAGAAATATATATATATATGTTATAGTGTAGGTGCGCGGCGCACATATGTGCGCCGATTTCAGTATAACCGCGCCGGGCGCGATTATACTAGTATAATCGCGCCTGGCGCGGTTATACTGGTCTCCCTTGGGAAGAATCGCGACTATTAGTATCATCGCGCCGATTCTAGACGCCTGGGCACCCCCAAAACCCCCATCCCCATCCCCCCCTAGACATATCTTTTGGGGTGTTTGGGTATGGTTTGGGTATGGTTTGGTATGGTTTGTTCTTTGGGGTGTTTGGGTATGGTTTGGGTATACCCAAACCATACCCAAAGAACACCCCGACACCCCCCAAACCATACCCAAACCACACCCCGACATCCCCCAAAACCATACCCAAAACACCCCAAGAACACCCCGACACCCCAAACCATACCCCATACCCCCAAACCATACCCAAACACCCCCAAAGAACACCCCGACACCCCCAAACCATACCCTAATACCCCAAACCACACCCAAACCACACCCAAAACACCCCCAAACCACACCCCGACATCCCCCCAAGCCATACCCAAACACCCCCAAAGAACACCCCGACACCCCCAAACCACACCCAAAACCACACCCAAACCATACCCAAACACCCCCAAACCACACCCAAACCATACCCAAACACCCCCAAAGATATGTCTAGGGGAGGGGGGGTACCGTGATAGTGTCCAGGCGCACCCGTACTGAAATGAGTCTAGAATCGGCGCACTCATACTAATAGGCGCGATTCTTCCCAAGGGGTCAGTATCGCGCCCCGGCGCGGTTATGCTGAAATCGGCGCACATATGCGCCGCGCACCTACACTATAACATATATATATGTATATATGCTGTATATATGTGTGTTTTAGATACACTATGTATATATATATATATATATATACATATGTTACAGACAGCCCGCCTGGCCGGCATATGCCACATGCCGGCCGGTGGTAACTGTTATGCCCCCCCCCCAGCACCAGGCCAACACTGGCATATACCAGCCATTGTTAATAAGCACCAGCCTGGCTGTGCCACGTTGCGCTATCACAAGCGTGCCATGGGGTGATGTTTGGGGATGCATACTAGGGGATGTTGGCGGATGCGTAGTAGGGGATGTTGGGGGATGCCATGGGGAAGACGGGAGATGCTGTGAGTTGCCTCGTGGGAAGCTGGGGGATACTAAGGTAGGGTACTATATTGATCATTCAAAGACAAGAGCCGAGAGAGAGACATTGGGTAGCCGACAACACCAATAATAAACGAAAGTCCAACACCTAAACACCGTAAAATCGATCTGGCAACAACTAATTTGGTGTGTACAATGTTATGGGCCCAATTTGGGGGCTGAAGGAGGAAAAAGTATGGTCATCGAATTTTTACAACATTGTATGGTCAACACTACCCAGCACCCCCTAGCATCCCACGAGGCATCTGACAGCATTCCTCGAGGCAACCCCCAACACCCCCACATGCTTCCCTCAGCATCCCCCTCAGCATCCCCAGAATCCTACGAGGCAGTCTCAAAACATCGCCCAGTACCCCCCGTTACATCAGGGCATTCACACCATCCCCCAATGTATCCGCTGGCTTCCCCATGGCATCCCCCAGCATCCACTCGTACGCATCCCTATACACCACCCCATGGCACGCCTGTGCTAGTGCAAGGTGGCGCAAGCAGGCTGGTGCTAAAAACATAGCTGGCCGGGGGCAGCATCACAGTTAGCACAGGCCGGCATGTACTATAATCGGCTGGCATATCCCAGCGGCGGACTGGTACCGTAAGGTATATATATACAACGTTGTATATATATATAGCATCCTCAGGGTGAGACAGGAAAAGTATGGCGCTCAGGCAGACTAAAACTGTTGTTGAAGATATACGGCATCTACAGGTTGGCCGGCATGTGCGCAGCACTGAGGCAGACAAAAGTAATGCCTTTTGCCTGCCTTAAGTGGTAGATGTATGTACATGACCCCCTCAGGGATAGCCGGCATGGGGATAAAGCTGAGGCAGACCCAGACAGACCGAAGATGCTGTGGCAGATAGTTGTGTGGCACCCTTAGGGTTTACCGGAATGGGTATGTGCAGATCCAGACAGAGCAAAGGTACTACTGCAGATATCTGGCACGCCAGAGTCAACTGGTGCGGAGATGGAGCTGAAAAAAAATGAGAAATATCTCTCATACAAAAGACTGACTTGTAAGACGTGAAAGGAATTAAATGCCAACAGAATTGAGAGACCTGTAAAGCGATTCAAGCTCTCCGTAAACCTCAGGAGTCACACCGATGCACAGAGAGAGAGAGAGCGCGCGAAAGGGAAAGAGAGGTAGGCCTTGCCTGCTACAGCGCGCGCCAGAAGAGTCTTGCCGGTGCCAGGAGGCCCAACGAGCAGCACGCCTTTCGGAAGCTTCGCTCCCAGACGCGTAAACTTGGTGGGGTTCTTCAGATACTGAACGATTTCTTCAAGCTCGTACTTGGCCTCGTCACAGCCTTTGACATCCGCAAAGGTCTTTAAACTCTGTAAATCGACAGAAACAAACCGCGCTTCCCCAAGCTTTATTTTTTCAAAGTAAAACATAGGGCAGATATTACTACGACCATATCTTAATATGACTCACTGCCTCCGTGCAGTCATACTTGGTCTGAAAGGTTTGTTTCATGCATATTGCAAGACGGGAATGACTGGATTACTCTGATGAGATAGTAGCTCAGGGCAGAAGTCTTGCATAGCTATATTGGAAAGTATATTCTACTTGACTTACTTTTAATTGGAGGGCTGCACAAAGATAAGTTTTGAGTCTGAGAATGAGACCAAGGATCCTTACGAGCGCATAGTGTGTTGGGAAGCGAGATTATCAACAAAAAAATGAGAACGCTACCGTCTCTGGCATGTCCTCCTTTTTGTACTCTTTTGGTGCGAAGGAAGACGAGGAAGAGGAGCGTGAGTTCGGGTTAGGCACACTAGTTGTCACGTCCGCCCTCATCTGCGCTCCGGTAACGTACTTGCGAATCGCACCAGTGCACAAAAACCAGGTGCTTATGATAAGGAACCCCATAAGCAGATTCCCTAACAAACTCTTCACGAAACTTCCGAAGCCTTTGCCCTCCGGCGATGCGAGTACGACGTGAAGCGGGGCCTTCCCACTTTGTCCAGGCACTGTGGTTTCCATACCCTGCACGATGATCGCTGAGTAAGCCTCAGCAAGAAACTTTGTGAGGGGCGAGAATGCTGTAAGAGAGCCCCTTTACTTGGAGCATGCTAAGGTCGTTAGTGATCAAGGACACCAGAAGCAGATAGCCACTGCATCTGCTGTCGCCGGCCATTGTGAACAGAAGTTGGATCAAAGACACTATCCGACTCAGGTACGAAAGCAAGTTAATCCCTTCCACTAGGACAATACACTATCTCTTTTCGGTCTGCAGGATGTCGACAACTACCTCCTAGCGCTAGCGGATAACTATCCGCGCACTTTCAGCATCACGAGCCGCCGGAAACAAAGTGCAAGCACCAAAAGTCCAGAGGGGAGAAGACTGGTAGTGTCCCAATGGAGTCGCAAGGATGCGACAGAATAAGTAGCAAGGGATTCCGATATGTTTCTGTTTCTGCGTATGGAGGATCTCGGGCTGTGAGGGCTCAGGCTAAGATAGCAATTCTTTAAAGTATAGGATTTCCGTGTATTCGGAGCTGTTCAGCACGCAAAGGTCACGCACTCACCCCTTCACAACGATTCTTCAAAGTGCCCAGCAGAGTTCCTAGTGTCTCTCCATTGAGGTCAGCTGCTTTGGTTTGCTCGTACTTGGAGATATTTCCGGAGTTCACCAGCGCACGCATATATTCAACTACAAGAGCCTGGCAGATCAGCAACAGCGTAAATGAGTCGAGAACACCATCTGGCTTGGCGTGGGATTCGGGATGCGATATAAAGTGATAATGGTACTATGTGGCGGAAGAGCTAGTTGAAACCTGGACGAAGACTTAAGGCACTCGTAAAACAATTCTCAAGAAGGGCATGTTCCTCTCGTGCGACGATTCCTCTCTCAGAGCTTGAAAGGATCGGACCATTTTGTGCGCGAATAGGTTTTAGTTGGGCAAATTTTCAACGGCCTACACGAAAATTTTATTGCGCAAGATGGATCACAGCTAGCACATACACACCTCATTTGCAGGCTGTTTTCTTGCTTCAAAACGATCGATGACTTCACTTGGCCTGTAGTTGTGTCATAAAAGCAACCAGTTACAACAGTGCAGGACAGCACTGCACGCTAATAGTGCCACTATCAAGCGAGAAGCGGTTTTGATCCAATAGAGGGTATGTTATGACATATATACGAGGGTAAGAGGGTGTATACGACAAGGAAACAAGGCATACTTTTGCCTTCCTAGCTCTTGCAAGTAGACGAGTTCCTTCTCTACGTTGTCGGGGTCGGATTCGGCGCGATTCTTAAGGAAAATAAGTCTGTTTCTACGCGCTTGGCCAGGTATCTTCTGCATCAAACTCTTCAGCCAAGCGTATATGAAGTATAGGGGAAACTTCGGTGCTGGTGGTGCGGCGCTATTCCGTATGACTTGCGTTATAGTTCCGTCTGAGTTGAATCTGAACACCGACTCCGTATCCGAGAAAGGCTTCAAGCCGTCGTTCGGCTCCTTTTGCCCAGAATCTTGGTCACGGTCATTTGCCAAAACCCTTAGTTTGTTTTGTCGCCCTCTGATAGCGAGAGTGGAGACGCGCCAGGACGTGTGTGAGCCTAAGGATTGACGAGGTGTTCGCCAAGAGTGATTCGACTGTAGTGGGACGCATCTGGTTTCGGTACCAAATAGTACTGCCCTTCGACTTTTATTCACTAGCGGAGAGTTTTGCCCACGATGTGCGTGAAGTGCGACGACAGGTAGCTGTATGGGGCGCATTCTGTAAACCTTGCTGCGCTACGGAGTGGGAATGAGTATAGCTAAGGATATTAAACTGCAAAGCCTTGCAGGTGCCAACCGAAAACAACGTTTCTAGAATTTGTACATTCACGTCTTCAGCAAACGCAAAAACATATATTGAAGGAAGTCCGGATATTGCGCAGACAGAACTACAGCGTGCCTCGAAACCTCGAAACCTTCCTATACTGTAGTAAGATTGCGGGGAACTGCGAGACTTTGAGCCCCGGGTTGTCCTGTTTGTATGTGAGCTCCGTTGCTAGCAAATTCCCTTTTCGTTTTGTTGGGCACCTTCGATCTTGCTGAAGAGAGCTGAGAAAGCTGAAAGGATCTCCAACGCAAGAGAACACGGAGCTCAGTCACACGATGATGTTAAAACTACGAACTTGAATGGTTGACAGTCCCGGTCCGACTCGACTCGTCGTGTCGTCGACCGATGGCATGGTCTTCGTCTTGGAGGAAGCATAATTAGCATTCTCCATCGCATGGTCGAGACCATACAGTATCGAGAGCGAGGGGAATAATCCCCTTAGTTTATTCCCCTTAATCGAGAGGAGGCCATTCGATTGGCCATCGGTCGTGAGCTCGTGACACAGGCTTCATTCCGAAATTCAAGTTTCTCAAGGTTTCATGCGAGCATTCTTCCGGCGCTCCCTGTATTCGTTTCCCGGCAGCAGTCCTCAGGCTCCCACGTCAGCGAATCTATGTCCAGAGAAAGTCTTTTTGCCTCTCCAAGAGAGCGCGACCTGCCGTTTAAGAAGCTCCGAGCCTGTCGTTGTGGCCCGCACGAAGGGACTCTCTCCACATGCCACATCCAAAGTTAACTAGTCTCACTGCTTTGTTGTCAGCGCCTCCCTCGTCCAACAACACTCCAGACACTTGGCGTATTTTGAAATTTTCTTGTTTTTCGGACGTAAGGGTCGTATATGCCGGAGAACTCGAGCCCTTTTGAAACCTGATCCCAATGCTGTTCCCGTTCCTATTATTGTGCCACATCGGACTGGGACCAGACTCGCGACCGCCAGGCACGGGACCGTCACGGGGGACTAGATATCCAGTACTGCCCCCTGTATGACATTCCTCGATGCATGTGACAGATGACTGCATTATTCGGCTCGAGACCGCGAGTCACAGCGATAGAGACCGCGAGCCACGTGTTAGAGTACTCGAGCATTACCGTAGCCGTACTCGTACAGCTTTACACAGCGCACGTAGCATAAGCTACTTAGACTCTCTTACTCTCATATGTTACATCTTTTACAGTCAGATATCTCACGTTTCAGCCTCATATTTTTGCTTACAGCGATAGTATTGAAACACCGATATGCAGAATATTCTACCCTGTATGTGTGTCACAACAACAAACACGCTTTGAAGGGGTCCCTCGAGCACCCCTGAAAGGCCTGTCACACCCCCCATATTTAGTCACGCTACCGCAGCCCATGTCAGACCCCACCGCATTTGCCCCCATCGCGCCCGTCTCAGCCGTCAGCAAACGCCCCAACCATGACCCCATTTTTCAGTAATTGCCATTCCCCCCTCAGTCATGGTCCTACCCCAGTTCATTGTCCGCTCGAGCGCCCGGAGCATATCACGTTCACCCTCCAGCTCAGATCTCCCTCCCAGTATAAATCATGCACGACGCCTCGCCAAGCGCTACATCCGCGACGTCGCCGCGACCAGCCCGTGCCGATCCGCGAGCACCGCAGAGCGTCAAGCACGACATCACGCGAAGTGACATCACGACATGACCACACATGACGCCTCGGCGATGCATGACAGGACAAACGCAAGCGCGCGTTGACACCAAACGCCGCTGTCACTGGGAACCAATGGTCACAGGGCATCCGAAACGACAATGGCATTCACGGACTTCCACTATGCTCGCTTGAGTATTTAGCTAGCTCCTGCTGTCGAAAAGTTAGATCCGAAACTTTCAAAACCATTCTGCGGGACAGTGATATTTGCCTCTTGTGGCCTAGTATTAAATGTGATATATGCATACATATGCTTCGAATCCACATGAGAGCTTTGTCACTAGCAGTTTGTAAGAGTCGGGTTCGGATCCCCAGAGTGCTGGCACGCCACTCTGATGTATATGCGAAGTCGTGCCGGGGTGCTTGGTTTATCTGTGAATCGCCCCCTGTGTCGCTCGTTTGCCTTTCTGCTTTTCATGCTTCCATCTGAGCCTGAATCTACAATCTGCGAGTACAAGTTAGACCCGCGCCCGTTTTGCGAATCCACGAGCCGGCGCGGCAGAAGCGCGTTGCCGCCTGGCATGTTTTACGTGGCACAGCAGTAGAAACGCATGTCGCCGTTCCGCAGCGCTGGATATCCGCAGCTGTCCGAAAACGTTCGCGAATTCAGAACACGCTCGCGAATTCTCACAGAGGGGCATAATAAAATATTTACG
Organism: Cymbomonas tetramitiformis; assembly: GCA_001247695.2. Classification (NCBI taxonomy): domain Eukaryota; kingdom Viridiplantae; phylum Chlorophyta; class Pyramimonadophyceae; order Pyramimonadales; family Pyramimonadaceae; genus Cymbomonas; species Cymbomonas tetramitiformis. The sequence continues at coordinate 12,837 of LGRX02031879.1, read as the reverse complement.
TCGATGAGTAAGGCAACGCCTTCGGAACGATCTACTCGAGTCTGTTCCCCTCATACATGACAGTCTGCAAAGGCAGGAAGCATTCCACAAAGCATGGAAGCATGGGTGACAAGGCACTAATGTTGCCCCGTTGAGCGCGTAGCGACGAGATAGCCCGAAGCTGCGTTTATCATAAATTCACACCCGCGTCGGCGAACCGTTACAGGCACTCTCAGCAGCATTCACGCGCGTGCACGATGCGACCGGCCTTTTTGTGCCATATTTTGCCCCATTTGCTTTGCGAATTCGAACCCCGCAGGGCTTGCTCGCTGAATATGCTCAAACCGCCGTATGCGACCGGCGTTTGGGAATGCACAACCGTAGCCGCGCTAACTCGAGCCATGACACCTGACTTTTGCTGTTTGACGAGGTTGTAGCCGAACCCATGTTTTTTCCACAGTTTGTATGATGTTTACCTTTGTGAATTCGACCTGCGGAGGTTGTGGTAACGTTGAATTCCCCGAATAACGGACCTGTGTGGCAGGTTGTGGGAGTTCACGGCTGACGGCGCGCAAGCTTGAGTCCAGACACCTGACTGCAACCTTTTGACAGCATTGCAGCCGAACGCATGTTTTTCCTTCAGTTTGTATTGTGTTCATCTTTGTGAATTCGACCCATCCGGGCGTTGGCAGCGGTGAATTCCCCGACGGGCCTGTATGACAGGTTGCACATGGCACCCATGACTACCCGCGAAATGACCAAGTTGGCGCGTGACTTTTACCGACATTTCTCTTGTTATTGTCAACTAAAACGGGCACCACCCCCCTGTCACACGCGGATCCGGTTTACGCGTCCTACGTGGCATCTCAAGGCGGCTACTCACTGCCAAATTTTGTTTTTGCCTTTGAAAAAACATTCATGTTCTCTACGCGGCTACAGCAGCCCTCAGCATTTCGTATTTGCGTATATCAGCCAGACAGTTTGCCAGATACTGCCAGCTTCGTCAGTTTTTGAGGTCACGCGGCACGAAATCTTTACGAATTGAGAAGATAGGATCCTGGGACGCTTTTTTCAGATTTTAATTCGGATGCTTTTAAAAAGTTTGCATGTTTTCGAATTTCGAGTTTGGTTCTTAACTGTCTGTATTTTCACCCCGGTCATAGCCATTCGAACACTACAATTTTGGGCTGATTTTAGGCCTCTGGTACCCTACGGAAAAGATGGCTCATTTCTGCATAGAACGCGTTTTAGAGCTCAGGACGGCTTCACTGAAAGGCCATGGGCTGCCCGATACACGAAAGTGTTGCCAACCTGGTTGCAGTCAGCAGGTTAGGAACCTCGACGTATCTATACTGGAATATCCTAGTTCACTAGATATCAGAAACTCCCGAACTGTGTGGATAAACTCGTAAGATAAATAAACCCTAAGCTAGATATACCCGGAACGGTCTCGGACGGTTTCGGAGTCTAGCCTACCTGTGACACAGCGTGTGTCACAGCACGAACCTATAGATCAGTCAGCAGTCCAGTGTTGGTCCTAGGAGTCTGTCATAGGGGCCTGACCGGGACTCCCAGTCAGGGCTGCCTATACAGATTTCAGCACACCACCCCAGCACTGTGGGTGGTGACTGTCTAGGAGAGTCAGATAATGTAAGATAAGTTAGGGCAGGAGCCAGGTTGACAGACCTAACTGCTAATCCAACTGTGCAATTCTGAAACACAAATTGGAAACCCTCTAGCTAGCACAGGTGCAGAAACCTACGGGCATTGTGCACCCGCTAAACAAATGAAAGGCACCGAGCTAGCAAGCCAGAATATAACTTGTAGACGTCAAAAGCAAAAGCATAAACCATAAAAATTGTTGAAGCCACCGGAGCTCCGCACACCACCATGTTGGTGTGCATCCAGAGTGAACAAGAAGTCAATCGACAGCACCAAAGTAGCCAGCCGTGGTCTCAATCAAGCCGGACCCGAAGGGAGGGTTCCCGAAAGGACCTCCCTCATGTAGAGCCACACCGTAGAAGAAGGCCATGTCGAAGCTCAAATCTGCCTGAGCAAGATCCTGAAAGATGTCAGGGGGCTCAGGCGGCTCAAGCGGTGGCACATTGTCAGCCACAAAGAAACCCTGAGCCGGGATCACGGATTCAACAAATTCATTCGTGGAGAAAATTGACGGAGTCTCCCAATCGAGATCACCACCAGGCGAAGGCAATCCCGCAGCCGACTGAGCATCGGGCACAGCTGCCACCCCCATGATCGAGATGCAAAGAACGAGGGAAAGGAGGAAAGGAATTCCCCACGGCCCAACCGTGGCAGGAAAGCCCCAGGGCGGCTTCCCACAACCGTAGGTCCTCTGCTCGTCCACGGGCGGCCCGGAAGCATGATTGGCCGACGGAGGCGAACCCCGCGGCTTCAGCCGGAAGCTGCCGTCGGCAAAGTCCTCGTAGTCGTCGGTGTCGTAGCCGGTGAGGTCAACCGGCGCGATGGCGGCGTGGTTGACAGTCTGAACGAACCCAGGGAACTCACCGTCCGTCGTGGCAGTCACCCGCGCCGATTGAAGCGGCACGGGCTTCACATCCTCCTCCTGCGAGACAGGTATAGCAGGGGCCGGCACGGCGGATGCCGATGCCGCCGCACCACCTGCCGGAACCTGCTCCTCCGGCATGTTCCCCGCTGCCGCGGGGCCGCACACCAGAGCCGATGCATGCGGCTCGAGAACCGCCGGTGGTGGGAAGGATGCGTGGGTGTAGTGCACCTTGCAGTTTGCCGCGGCATGGACCTCCGCGGCGAGATCGTCCAGCCGCTGATGAATGTCGTCACCTGCGGGCTCGTCAGCAGGCTGCTGCGGCTCTACCGTGAAGCCGTAGGCGGACACGTCGATCCCGCCCACCGCACCCGCACAGAGTACCGCAGGCGGCCCGTACGTAGATGCCGCAGTGGCAAAAGCCTCGGCCCCATCATCCGCCGCCTGCTGGAACAGGGCACACATGGCCAATGCACGCACTCCCTCCGCGTCCTCCTCGTCGATGGGAATGCAGAATGCCGCGGCCGAGTGCGGGGGATGCTGACGCCCGCCCAACGGACAGTCGCGGTAGAAGTGGTACTGCTCACCTTTTCCCGCTTTCTTGCACCTCCCGCAAAAGGGCTTCGCCTTCTGGTCGTCACGGTCGAAACCGACTGCAGGCAGCGGGTGCGTGCCGACACGGAACCCCCGCTGCGTACCGCGCTGCTGCTGCTGCCGCTGCTGCCGCTGCGGCTGCTGCCGCTGCTGCTGCGCCGGTGGTGCGTCCGTCCCGCGCTGCTGCCGCAGCAAGGCCTGAAGCTCGTTGATCTTGTCGAGGAGAGCGCCGTACTCCGTGCTGGAGAGCTGCGCAGAGATGCCGCTCTTGCCCGAAACCGCCTTCCCCGTCCCCGTCTGCGCCCAAGCCGATAGATCTCTACCACAAGGGAGCGGAGAGATGCCAAGGAGACATGCGCGAGGTCGGCCGCGAGAGGATACCGCACCTTGACCGCGGTGTAAAACACCGGGTCCAGCCGGTTGTACAGGGAGAGCTTCCTGGTCTCCTCGGTGGGCGTCCAGTCCGTAGCTTTGTTATCCCGCACCAGACGCTGTTCCCGAGCCAAGATGGGCTGCGGGTCAGTGTCTGCGGGATAACGTAACGCGGCGTGCTCCTCCTGGTGCGACTCACGTAGCGCCACCGGTACGCAGCCCTTGATGATGTCCACAAGAGCTCGCCGTCCATCACGGTCAGACGAGGCGTCGGTGCCAGTCAGCCAGACGTAGGCGTTGCTGTGTTTCTCGACAACCAGAGCCAGAACGTCGTAGAGCAAGCCGTTGACCTTGGTCACCACACGAGCCAGAGGGTCGTCGAGGTCAAAAGATGCCAGCTCCAGCCCAGCTGAATGAAACTCCGTACGCAGCTGCACCACCAGCTCGGAGAGGAGGCCAGCGTCGTCCGTACCGCGGAAGTGGTGCTTCTTGTCCCCAAGGACATCCTCGCGGACACCCTTGGCCCATTGGCGGTGTAGACGCGTTTTGTAGACGTCGTCAACCAGCTTGCTCTGCTCCTGCAAGTACTTCCTGGTCGCCACGTCTGCATCTTCGTTGGAATTCGGAGCGGGGGTCGGAACAGTTGGCGTACGCACCGTCGGACTGTTCCGAACCCCGTCTAATAGCCTCAGTGAGGCGTCGATGTCACTGTCCCTGTCCAGGGACTTCTTCGCTCGGGTCAACATGCCCATACTCTGAAAAGCCAGAGGGGAGGTGGTACGCAGTCGCGCGGTTGGGTGTGGTAGCGGAAAAATGGTAATGGTCAGCAGCGGAGAGGAGCTAAGAGAGCGGAGCGGCGAGGGGCACTCGAAGATGTCGTCGTCGAAGTCGAAGGTGTCGCGAACACCAGCCCAGAAAACAGTAACCAGCAGGGCCAGTGCCGGTGCAAAACTGGATCCGAACATTGCTAAGACTAGTCCGTAACGAGGCGCGGTCCCCATAGCCGCCACTCCCAGTTGCTTACCGCAAACAATTCATACCATAAATCCTAGTCGCACCCAAACGCGCATGCGCGCACCACCTCTCCAAGCGGCCGTTTAGCCAATCATGGCCAAATCAGCAAGTGGAATAAAAGCGTGGATGGGGCCACGACCTACTGGAATATCCTAGTTCACTAGATATCAGAAACTCCCGAACTGTGTGGATAAACTCGTAAGATAAATAAACCCTAAGCTAGATATACCCGGAACGGTCTCGGACGGTTTCGGAGTCTAGCCTACCTGTGACACAGCGTGTGTCACAGCACGAACCTATAGATCAGTCAGCAGTCCAGTGTTGGTCCTAGGAGTCTGTCATAGGGGCCTGACCGGGACTCCCAGTCAGGGCTGCCTATACAGATTTCAGCAATCTATTGTCGAGAACGCTGGGTTCACCGTCCAGGTCGCACGCCGATGTGTTCAGGGATCTCAAAGGTCAGGATGCAGCAAAACGGAACACCACGATAAGTAGATTTCCTAAGCAGGTGTTTGACAATTTGGTTCGACCACTGGGCAAGAAAGTAGGAGAGTCCAACACCCGCCACGGTGGTCAAACGGTCACGGTGATTATTACCGACCAGAATAACGTTGATAAGTTTTTCCAGTTTGAGCGTATTTACCCGACCGGTCTCGGGGCTTCGAAGGTATTGCCAAGACGTGAGATAAAGACCGTAGGAATCCCGGTGACAATGAAACACACAATAAGCTTTTATGGGGAGCATACACTTAAGATGACTTATCAGATTGTAGTTTTCAACCTGCAGGGGTCCCTGAATATTCCTACGGGATATCCCCTCTCAGCAGCAGCATGGCACAAGCCAGACAGATTTTTACCAGAGGCAGCAATAAGAGAGGCAGTATCAAAAATACCTAGGAAGTTTTGGCAGAAGCGTATACGCTTTGCCCCCCAGTTACTAGATCACTCGGCCGAGTTAGCAAAAGACGCAGAAGCTATTCGTGAAGATAACCCGTGGGCAGGGTTCAGTCCAGAACATGCTGCTATGTTGGCTGATATCTGGGACAAGGGAGAACGGCATCGGAGCGCCAGGTTGGCGCAGCAAGCTGCAGGTACGTAATGAAGTTCTTCACCCCTCCGTCGTTTCTGTTTCAGTCGGAGGTGCCGTTGCCAGTTCCATGCGGAGTTTGAAGATTTTCTCGTTGTGGTAGCGAGACTTGTTTCTGTATTTCTGAGACTTGTTGATGATGCGGCTGGCCACCTCTATTTTTAAGCTCTGTGCAGTGCGAGACCTGAGGTCCCCCGTCTTCCGTTTGTTGATGTGATGACGGAGGTGGGTTTTGCGCTGGCCGTGCAGGTGCTCAAGGCCCTGCATCGAAAAGTCAAGAAGGTCCCCGTGACGGAGAATCTGGTCAGGTAGGTGCGCATACGCCCATACAACCCGCAGCCAGGGAACGCTGAGCTTAGCAAGGAGTGCAAAAATCATGCAACAGTTTTGGGGACTGTAGTCTGAGTATTGGGGCTTACCCCACTCAGCTTGGGTTAAATCCCAACCGGGGAGGGGAGGAGGGGGGGGAGGGGGCGACGGTTACCGGATGGTGACGTGGCCGTCGCTTCCGTAGGCAACATCACGATGGCTGCTTTAGTTTCTTTAGGTGACTGTGCCTGTTCACTAGCGTCGTGTCTGAGCTGCTGTTGATAGTGCAGTGATATGTCTTCCAATAGGGTCCCAATTGCAGCAGCACCATCTTGTGGGTTTCTGAACTTTTCCCCGATGAACTCATGTATGTTAGCAGCCATACGTGTTAGTATCTTCCGTTTAAGTGCAGGGTTGGCAACCGACTCCTCAAGCTGTTGCCGACGGTGTACGCGGTGTTGTTTTTTTGGCCCAAGAGTCTGGCGCTGCTGCACACGCTTCTTCCATCTTAGCGCCAACCGACGATTGTTTTTTTTCTGCTCCTTTTCACTCTCAAGTTGTGCTTCTAGTTCCAAAACTTTATTAGTTAGGTTCTCAACATACTCTTCGGCTGCTTGTTTATCTTTTGTTATGCGTGCGTGCGTGCGTGACAGTTTTGCTGCCTCGCGGTTGCTCGCAGGTTGGAGACTGGCTTCTTGGGGAACTTGTACCATATGCTCTTCTGCATCCACTGCAGTAGCCGTAGCTTCCACTCCTGCTTTGGCAAATCAACCTATCTTATTCCCTCGTTTAAAGGGCATGCTGTAGGTAAGTATATGTAAATTACCTGAATAACACTCCTATATGTCATTTTTGCTGTAGGGTGCACCTCTGTCGCGAAAGTAGGAAAATGAATAAAATTACTGAATCTGTGAGCTTCATAGGAAGTTCCCCTTCAGTTTAGGTTCAAAGAGGCATCGAAAGTCGATATCGATATTAAGCTGTCATTATATCGATATATAAACTCATTTACATCCCGAAACCCTAACTATTTTAGTGTCATTCCAGACATACCCATTAGAGTTTCAGCCAGTATTGACATCACGCGGCATGGAATTGGCCAAAACCGAATTCATCATCGTTTTTATCAACATCGAATTAGGTAATACATGTATTATCATCACTACAATACATTGGAGATTTTTGCGGGCGATACCCAAACTCCCAACTTGGTTATTTCGACCCCCCTTGGGGTGCCATGTGTGTGGGAATTCATGGTTGGCGACGCGCCAGCTCGGGTTTGGACACCTGACCTGTACCTTTTTGCCATGCGTGTGCTCGAAGCACGCCTTTGCCCACAGTTTCTTTCATAAGTTTCGACGTGAACTCGTGCTTGGCTGCTCGAAGGGCGCCAACTAGGCCTTGTGGCAGGTTGGGGGCATTCACCGCAGGAGCCGCTCGTGCCGCGACCCGGGCGCACGACACGCGAGCCGCAGTGAATGCCCAATTGCAAAGTGTTGTTTTGTTCTACTGGTGTCACAACTATAGACACGCCCAACCCTGGGGTCGGGGGGGGACCCCCTCGCAGCCCCGACAAAGGCCTTCCCCCCCCTTGCGCCCTCAGCTTAGCCACTTCCCTGCCACCTCTCAGACAGTCATTCCCACGTCCGCGCTCAGTTGTCACCATTTTCCCCCACTTCGCAACATCGCTTTTCCCCAAGGTGCGCCCGTGTGCCAGTTATACCGGGCGACGTATAATTTATACCAGCCACACCACCGCCCCAATTTCACGCTCAGATACCACCAGCAGTCCACGTCAGCCCGATGTAAATCTTGCTTCAGCAAACCACCAGGAAAGCAGATGCCAGTACCTACGTCCGAGGGCGAGCCTTCCTGACCGCCACCCTTACAGGAGCAAACCTCACAGGCCCATCCCCTTTCGCGAGTCGAAACTCCGTGAAACCCGCGATCAGTACGGCGCCCCCCAGACGACCCCTTCCTCATAATCAGTTATTTGCCCGATGACGCTTGTCACGCATCTTAGTTATACCCAAAACACGCCAACGCGGTACAGTACGACGCGTCACGACAACAGCACCCTCGCACAGCAGCCACGGGCGCCACCCATGGCGTATCAGCCGTTACATCTACCCAAAACACCCCAGTCAGTTATTCAGCAGCACGACAGCCACGTCACCACGTACGACACCAACGCCAAACTCGAATTACATCCGCCCTGATCCATTTTCTGTTCTACAAAATGCTTTCTCTCTGAACTGCTCCTGCTCGCACGACCGGGGCGACAGTCCGCCGGGCGTGGCGCGACATCCGCCGGGCCAGGCTGAGCCCATCTACGGCCTCGTGAAGATTCACGGGTATGCTGACTTTCCCCCCCCCTTGGGAGGGTTCAGTGGTGCACCCTTAGTTTCACCCCTCGCCTGGATGTCACCTGCAGTGCTGCCTGTGTCACAGTGTCAGGCTCCCGAAACACTTAGCCAGACATCATATTATTTTATCTGACTTTAGTATTCCAAGAGCCAGCACACCTGCATTTCCACAGTTACAAAACAGCATATATATAGTTATATATCTCCTGTTTGATCAGGTTACCGGCCCACGCACCTTTGTGTTGGCTTGTTGATCTCTCTGGTCCGCTTCGCTTTCTCGCGACTCTATCGACATCTTTTGGCAGCAACCGACATCAGCCGCACCGCACCACTCGCAGCACGTCACGGCACGGCAACCGACATCTCGACATCTTGACATCTTTTTTACGACATCTTCAGCTGTTTTTATTGCACACCTCGTGTGCTTCAATTTACAACTGGACCCGCAATATTTTATTCCGACAATGGCTTCGACTCGACGTGAGGGACTCGCATCCGCTCTGCGCGCTGCCCGCACACATCAGGGCGGAACGCCGTCACATTCACCTTCCGATTCACAGTCTACCCCTGCCTCGTCCCGTAGACCACGCAGAATTGTTGGAACTTCTACATTGCGCTCAAAACCGACATCTACGGTCAACGCCCCTACGGCTTTCGACTACTTCAACGATCCCGACGTTTTGACCACCACGCCTGTGGAGGAGGGACGCGAGGATGAGTACATCGAGCAGCTCGCCTACGCTTTTCAGTATGGGAGTGACCTGCTCTCGTTCCTGAAGTCTACTGGCCTCAAGATGCCCACTGGTTACACCTTGGACACCACGACTGCCGACGTGGACTTCAACGCCCTCCTCTCGGGATTGGCCCATGTGCTGTACCCCGTCTCCTACAGCGAGGCGGCCAAGCTCCTGGACCTCGAGCACGACCATGACTTTTACCACGTCACCATCAACGAGATCCTCTTCAGCATCCTTCCGCACCCGCTTCGTGGCAACGCACTGAGCGTCTACCACGAGTGTGCCCGCCACCACCCTGCTGACGGCCGCTATGCTCTTCAGCGCTTACGGTACGAGGTGGAGGGTGTGCCCGACGCGGACGGCATGCGCTTCTGGACTCAGATGAGGGCGGTTGTCCTCACCGAGATCGAGGACCCCGCCCCACAACTTGCACTAATTCGACGGCTTGGAGACCGCCACCAGAAGCTCAAGCCGGCGTACAGCGACCCCGACCGCGTCATGGACCTCTGGCACATTCTGTCCGAGTCCGCCAAGCAGTCGCCGTACGTCGCCCCTCTGTACCTGGTGGTGTTGCGCGAGTTGCGTGCGGGTGCGGTCTTCACTTTTGCCCGCCTTGCGCTCCGCATCCGCCTTGCCTTTCGGGACGAGAGCCCCCTTGCCACACTCTCGTCCTCTGCCGCTCCCGACATCCCGCCCGAGGGCTCTGGGTACCGCCCTAAGCAGGCGCCCCAGAGGCCCAACCCATCTCCACGATCCCCTGTTGCCATGGCCCTCCGCATGCAAAAGCAGTCGGCTGCGCCCTTGGAGGGAAAGTGGACTTCGGATTCCCCCAACTCCATGTACCTCAAGTGGGTGGGTACCGGTTTTCCCTGCACTGTCTGCTTCCGCATGTGGCACGTCACGGATTCCCACCCCGACACCCGTGGTGCCTGCCCGTACGTGTGCGTCGAGGCGTTCGCGAACAACAGGCACTTGGAGACATCGCGAGCGGCCACTGCCCGCCCGCCGCTTGACGCATCCGCCGCCGCCCTCACGGCACCGCCCCCTGCGGTGGACCCGCCGGCTCCACCCGAGGAGCAGCCTGCTGCGGCAGCACTCTCCGCCCGCCTCTCCCTGCCTGCGCCGGTTACGGGTGACGCGATCGACACGGTCGGCAGCGGTTCTCTGGTGGTGCCCACCACGGACGATGCCGCCTACCCGCTGCCTGAAGACCTCGAGGAGCCTGCTTGCTACGGCGCCGCCTTCGACGGCGAAGACGACACCGATTGGCCGGCATTTCGCTCTTCCCCTGTCTGGCTGCCCAAGATCAACGGCAGTGTGAGCGGAGAAGCACCAAAACCCTAGAATTGGAATCGGACTTGAGATGTGAGAACTTACTAGCGCCAATGCATGGAATTGCTTCTAGCTAGGTTGAAAAAGGCCTCTTAGAGTAACATTCAAACATCTCTTCTAGCCGCCTGTCCGGATGTACCGGCTGGCCCTGCAGTGCACCTCCCTCCTTCGGGGTGAGGTGGTGTCACGGGTATGCTGACTTCCCCCCCCCCTTGGGAGGGTTCAGTGGTGCACCCTTAGTTTCACCCCTCGCCTGGATGTCACCTGCAGTGCTGCCTGTGTCACAGTGTCAGGCTCCCGAAACACTTAGCCAGACATCATATTATTTTATCTGACTTTAGTATTCCAAGAGCCAGCACACCTGCATTTCTACAGTTACAAAACAGCATATATATAGTTATATATCTCCTGTTTGATCAAAGATCAAGGAACATCACAGGCACCACAGCGCCTCATCCGCGCCACGTGGACGAAGTCTCCGGCTCGCCGCACCGGGTCACCGCTGGCACCTGCAACACCCACGAGTACAAACGCGAAGCACTGCGCCGCGCCCCAAGCGCGGAAGTTCACGGCAACTCGACATGGACGCACCGCATGTGACGCACCACATGTGACACCACGTCACAACAGCAGCCAGCGTCAGAATGTAGTATCTCAAGAGTCACCAACGGGATGTAGCATTTGGCGACAGTTCAAATGAGGAAGCAGATCGCTGATTGGAGAAGGCGAAACATCGCGAACCGAGGAGACACAAAACGCCTAGCTGCAGCTGTAGGAAAGGAGCTCTTAAAGAGAATAGAGACGATTTCAAAACATTCTGCAGATAACTCTGAACCTTTCAAAATCATCTTGGCCTTGCGTAAATTTGTATCGAATATATATATTTCCTCGCTGAATTTACAGCGACTTTGCAAATCCCCACGCACTAAGCGCCTGTTTGAATCAGTCAGGGACAGTTTGTCTGATACGCGCTTCTCACGTAGCGCATAGCCTATGCCTGACATGGTTTTTCAAACTTTGTAGCAGATCGGGTCAGCAACTTTTGTTGAGTGTGCTTCTGTTGTAACTCTTCAGCACGGGGACAGTGCTTCGCAGCCATGGCGCCCGAGACGCCAGCTTTGCGCAGCTCTGCGACCTTTCATGTGCCATGCCAACTGCGACACCTGCTTTCGGCCCTTCCAGCCATGCCTCCGGGCCAAAGCGGCTGTGCTCCTTTCCTTGCTTTTTCGGGTTGAGGGAGGCTCTGTATGGCTTGGTGTACAGGTCCGCGAAAACAACTTCACTGGTGGGTAGCAGCCCACAACAGACGCACGTCACCCTCAAGCTCGCAGCCCACCGGCAGCAGCGACCTGCCGGCTCCGCAAGCGCGCTCTTCCCTACTCACTCTTATACTCCCCTTGTCTCCATTTCCCTGACTCCTGACTCCGGCCCTCACCTGAAAAGCCTGACGAAGGCGCGTGCGGCCTGAAAGGCGCATGCGGCCCGAAAGGCGCGTTCCGCCTGAAAGGCGCGCTCTGCCTAAAAGGCGCATTCGCTCGGAAAGGCCCGTTCGCCCGGAAAGACGCGTTCGCCTGAAATGCGCATATCGATGAAACGCGTGTACCGACCGAAATGCCCCTTTCGCCTGAAACGCGCGTATCGACTGAAACGCTTGAGTCGCCTGGAGCGCACACACCACCGGTAACGCGCGCTCGCCTGTAACACGTGTTTCGCCTGAAACGCTCGATTCGCCTGAATGGCGCGCATTGCCTGACAGGCACACGCCGCCTGAAATGCTTGTTTCGCCCGGATGGCGCGCATCACTAGAATGGCGCACATCGCCTGAAAGGCATGTCTGCCTGACAGGCGCGCTTCACACGAAATGTGCGCATCGCCTGAAATGCTCGATTCGCTGCAATGCGCCTGTTCCTCGACACACGTATATCGCCTGAAATGCTTGACTCGCTTGAATGGCGCGCATCGCCTGAACGACACACACCGTCTGAAAGGCGCATTTCGCCCAAATGGCGCACATCCCCAGAATGGCGCGCATCACCAGGATAGCGCGTGTTGCCTGAAAGGCATGTTTGCCTGAAAGGAGCGCTTCGCGCGAAATGTGCGCATCGCCTGAAATGCTCGGTTTGTTGCAATGCGCCTGTTGCCTGAAACACGTGTATCACCCGAGACGCGCACACCGCTTGTTCCGCCCGACATCACCTGACGTTCACACCTCGCCGGAAGCGCTCGTTTCACTGCAACGCGCCCGTTGCCTGAAGCACGTGCATCGCCCGAGACGCGCGCACCGCGTGTTTCGCACAACGACACCCGAAGTTCACAATTCGCTTGGAACCAGTGTATCGACGACATGCATGCCTCACCGGAATGGCGAGCCTCGCCTGAATGTCGCACAACGCCAGGCCAGTGCGCATCACCTGAAAGGCGCAGTTCACGTATTTAGGGTTTTTAGGGTTTAGGGTTTATTTTAGGGTTTAGGGTTTTTTAGGGTTTTAGGGTTTTAGGGTTTTTAGGGTTTTAGGGTTTAGG
>LGRX02031878.1:0-19416 GCA_001247695.2 Cymbomonas tetramitiformis | reverse complement strand
CCCCGTAGCACACCGCAATATGCCTCCCACTCCCGTCGAGATGGCGGGTGAGACGCAAGAAGATGACGGGGCCGCCGTTGGTATCACGTCCAACCGTGACCCCCTGCCCCCGGAGATTCCAACACGAAGGTGCAAACCGGTTGGCACGGCATGCCCGTATCTCCATGAAAGATGTATGCCTGCACGCTCCATCGGAAGTCGTTCCGAAGACGTCCCGAACGTCTTCTGCGCATCTTCCGGGCTCATTCCGGTCAAGCTTATTCCCGGCGGATGCGTATGACATGCTTGCGCAGGCGGATGAAAGGCCCCGTAGCACACCGCAATATGCCTCCCACGCCCGTCGAGTTGGCGGGTGAGACGCAAGGGGACGACGGGGCCGCCGTTGGTATCACGTCCAACCGTGACCCCCTCCCCCCGGAGAGGCCAACACGAAGGTGCGAACCGGTTGGCACGGCATGCCCGTATCTCCATGAAAGATGTAAGCCTGCACGCTCCGTCGGAAGTCGTTCCGAAGACGTCCCGAGCGTCTTCTGTGCATCTTCCGGGCTCATTCCGGTCAAGCTTATTCCCGGCGGATGCGTGTGACATGCTTGCGCAGGCGGATGAAAGGCCCCGTAGCACACCGCAACATGCCTCCCACGCCCGTCAAGTTGGCGGGTGAGACGCAAGGGGACGACGGGGCCGCCGTTGGTATCACGTCCAACCGTGACCCCCTCCCCCCGGAGATTCCAACACGAAGGTGCGATGCCCGTATCTCCATGAAAGATGTAGTTACCAATTTGTCACGGGCATACAAATGCATATACGAAGTTTCAGAGTAATCGGATACGAATCGATATATATCACAACCGGTGATTATGCAATACGGCCCGTGTTACGAAAACATTTTTATTCTGTAACAAGCTCCCAAAGGAATCGTGTTTCGTCACTATATAGCACAGATTGTTCGGCTAGTTTCTCTCGTCACAGGAATCCCTGTTTTTCCCCAACCTGCGCCGCCATAAATGTCATCTCTATTGTCATCTGTCACGGTATTGTACCAACACCGTTGATTCTGTCATAATCGTTCCTAATAATATTTCTATCGTTCACGATTCTGCCAGAGAGATAACATTTACTGATTTTGCATTCTTCATCCACGATCTCAGATTCCCTATCAATATTTCTCCCAATATGCCGGTAATCTGAATCGGATCCCCCTTCCTTGGGGGTAACTGGCAGTCTATCGTGCCCCCTGGCACACCATGAGTCACCGTGACTGGGAAGAGAAGCTGCAGATAATGTGCTCACAAGGGCAGAAATGTGCAGAAGGAATTGGGGCTCAGCGCCAGAAGGCTGGAACCAAGAAGAAGAAGAAGGAGTGGCAGCTCTATGCCATCGAGCAGTATCGCCAGAGGCACGAGAGCCACTTCGTGAAGGAGGGCGCAACTCCAGCAGCGCGCGTTGACGTGCCTGCTTGGAGTCCGCCTGTCAAAGATGCGGAGATGAGACTCCCCAGGTTGGCGTGTACCACCAGATTCGCGGACTTGATGGCCAGTGTGGCTGAACAGCAGGTCGACCGTGACAAGCATCGAGATGTGCATGACGATGCATGGTGCCTCAGATGGTTGAAGTCCAATGGCAGCGTGAGGTTGCCAGAGGATGAAGTTCGTCGTGTGAGGAGACGCGCAGCACGACATCGATGGGATGAGGCTACGGACGAGATCTACATGATCACGCTGTCGAGCAAGGAGGTGAGAATACCCAAGCCTGCTGACCGTCTTGCATTGGTCAAGGAATACCATTCCAGGACTGGCCATTGGGGCATAAGACGCACGCAGCATCTTCTGTGGCAGCGCCATTGGTGGGCCGACCTGAAGAAGGACGTGGAGGCTGTGGTCACTCAGTGTGAGACCTGCCAGCGCGTAAAAACCCACTATGCAAGAGAGAAGGCGTGTTTGTCCCCCCTCGAGATCGTGTCATTCATGTATCGTTGGTCGCTGGACTTGGCATGGCCTTCGAGGAGGGAGACCAAGGCTGGCAACAACAGGGTGCTCATCATGACCGAGCACTACACCAGATTCATAGTCTGTGTACCTATTCCCAACAAGGAGGCAAGGACCATCGCGGCGGCATTTCGCAGTCATGTCCTGGCCGTGTTTGGTGCGCCAGCAGAGTGCTTGGTGGACGGAGGCAAGGAGTTCGAGGGTGAGTTCGAGCAGCTATACGGCTTTCGGGATGGGAATTGATAAAGCGGATGTGCGGTGGATTGTGCATCACTCAATGGCGCATTCACTTGATGGGTACGTTCAAGAGATCGGACGAGCGGGTAGAGATGGAAATGATAGCACATGTTTGTTGTTATACTCGGCACAAGATTTTAATAAATTGCCGCGTCCCTTACTAACGCACAAACACAGGATGTGGGTCATGAACGCTTGAAAATCATGAAGGAATATTGTGACGAGAAAAAGATGTGCCGCCACAAGAAGATAGCAATGTATTTTGGAGATGTGAACATCGGAAAGGCGAATTGCGATAGCAAGTGCGACATTTGCAGGGTAAGGGAACATACGACTTCAAAGAAAAGGAGAAAGACAGAGCCGGTAGTACCGACCACGGCGCGTAGCCGAAGTCAGAAGGCTAGAAAAAGTATGCAACTCGTTGAAGTGAACATTATCAATATCTATATGATTTTATATATCGACATGTCAGGTGAAATCGATATACGTGTCAACATATTAGCGCAACATCGCGGTTGATTCCGAAAGTGGGAGTGTTTGACTCCACTAGGGACCGGGAGGCGAGATACTTCATATGCCTAGAGATGAAATTTAAGGTAACCACGCGCATACTCGACATGGGGGTGGAAATCTAGTTTGGAATGATGGTTAGATGATCGAAAATAGAGCATTCGTTGAAAAGTTATGCACTTTGTAAGATTTACAGTTTTGCTGTCTGCCAGAGTTTACTGTAAAAAACCTGCTTCCAGTGTTTGTGAAGAGCCTGATGACTTTTTGACCCTGCTCCAAGCAGAACTTCTGCTTGTCTAACCACATTCTCGGAACGGTGAAGTTTTTGAAGCATTCGGAGAACCTTTTTTTTGGCCTCACGCGAAAAGTACCAGAGCCTCCGGTGTAATACAGAAAAATAAAAAAAATCCTTAAAAAAGTGAAAAAAATCGCGTCCGGAGGCTCGTGGTCTCAGCCAGAGTACTATCTGCCTTAAGAAATTCGAACTTGAATATCTTCAAAATTCCCTCTTCGATCTTTGTGGTGCAGCAGTACACAATACGAAAATAGGGGTGCAGCAGTATAAACGAGGTGCAGTAGTAGAAAATAGTAGTGTAGCAGTATATAAAACGAGGTGCAGCAGTGACATAAAATAGTATTGCAGTATTGTAAACGAATATCAAGATGGATATAATTATAAACGCAATTCACGTTTTGTCGTTATAAATGCATTGAGCGTTCACTGTTACATTTTTTGGAATCATTAGTATAAACGATAAACTTGCCAAACATTTAAATATATGTTTGCAGAAATATCCGAATTTTATTTTCAGACAAATTGCGAAATTGTATTTATATCGCAGACATATATATATTTAAGTTACAACGACATGACAGTATATTTTTGGGGGTCATAGCAAAAACCCTGGAAATGACAGTATATTTTTTTGAAATCATTAGTAAACACTTACCAAATTATTAAATACAGTAATACCTCACATTTAAGGAAGCAGGAATTTGGAGCCAGCCTAGCTTTTTCCGTATTTTTCTGACCCCAGCCTCAACGCTTAACACTGGGTTCCTTATATTAACACTGTGTTTCGTTACGGCCTTAACACTGTAACCAAAAAGTTAGCCTAGCCTTTTCCGCATTTTTCCGACCCCCGAAAAGCTGGCTGTTTCCTTAACCTAGCGTTTCCTTAAATGTGAGGCATTACTGTATATACTTGCAGAAATATCAAAATTTCATTTTCAGACAAATTGCGAAAATGTATTTATATCATAGATATGTATGAATTTTAGCTACGACGATTTCATAGAAACACAAATAATTATAACATGGTTGGTTCTAAAGGATCTAAAAACACGTATATAATTATGTATGCAGTTCTTACAAAATTATATTTTAATATAAAGTCTAAACAAAATCAAACGCGAAATACTTATTTCATTATTAATTCCCCCAAAATTATATATTATACCAGACTTATTTTAAACCACAAGATATCTACATGAATCTGACGATTTACAATTTTATTCAGCAGGCGGAATTAAAATAGTAAAATGAAATCGCCCGAACGAATCAGAGGAAGGCATCGTCTGTAATTAGCAAAAGAATGCCAAAATAAATGCATTAACAGTGCAAAACAAAATATAAAAATCGCGTACTATTTGACCGTATCGGGCACACGTCCGTTGGTAAAGTGAACGTTTTAGGGTTGCATATCTTATCGTTCAACGATGAAAAGCGAAGTTGCATTTTTAAAATCTATTATAAGCTCCCCCCAAAAAACAATGTGAGTCGTCATAAGATAAGAAAGAGAAAAATCCGATAAGAAAGCGGTAAACCTTTCCAAAACAACAATATAATATACATATATCAATTCGGGCAATACCGGGAACAATCTTAAATAGTTCTTTTTATAGTCTTGTTCAATGATAATTAAAAAGCGGTTTAGGGTTTAGGATTTTTAGGTTTTAGGGTTCATTGAAATCCAAAAGTAAAAGGTATGATAATGAAAGAGGAAAATAAAACGGCAATTAGATCCAAAACGCTAATATATATGATGATATGTGATATTGTCACTAATTAGCGTTCTGGTGATCAAACGAAGATTTCCGATTAATCACGGGAATTAGATCCAAAACACTAATGCATATACTAATATTCTCATTCTGGCAATAAACGGCACAATCTAAGATCACGTTCTAATATATCATAATAAGGTTTGGCAGTTGGGTGTTTACTTTTGTAATTACCATTAGCAATACTTATTACAGATTTCGGAAACCGTTTCCCATTAGATATAGTATCGATTCTTGGACTGTTACCAGTATACAATTCAGTGCGTCGACCAGGCTGTCTAGTGTAAGGAATTCCGTCAATCATTTGTGGATTATATATTGGTAACTTATCATAAAATATGTATAACATTTCGTGCGATCGCAGTGGTTGATGATTGCAATGGTAGAATCCAGAACTCGTCGATTTCTGCCATACGATATCATACTTGAACATTTTCTCATTACTTGAAATTAATCTATATCCAAATTTAGTTGTACAAAAGAATACATATGCCGTTCGGGGTTTACCGATACGTTTCAGTTCTTTCCATAACCGATCTAAATCAATAATTTGATTGTCAAATTTACGTGCAGTTTGATTATAAGGCAAATCTAAAATAATTTGTCGCAAACGCGTGCATATGATGGTACAAACATTCTCGGAATCGAACGAACTTAACACTCGCGACTGGTCATAAGCATCATTAATATTCACTGGTGCCGGTGACTGTTCGAGCAATTCTCAACACAGCATAAGATCGTAGAGCTACAATTTTTTTTCTAAAATTCTAATACCCTGATATCGAACGCTGAACTCTTACATGCAAGCCCAGATTCCAACATGAAAAAATATGAAAACAGCAGTAAAATATATCCGTCAAAATCGATATTATAACCACAAAATACGAATTATTGTGTACAAAAGCTGTGAGCAGAACTGTCTTAGCACTCTAGCACTGGCACGCGAACAGCCACCTAGTACTTTCGAAGGCAAAACAATAATGAGTCCACTAGCCTGACCTCCGGTCAGAGCCTACTTATATCTCAATGCTCTGTCACATTTCCCAAAACTGTAACGGGTTCTAGCCCTTAAATCTTCATCTGGCCAATGGAAAGTCATTATTCCATGCCAGCTCTAACAATGTTACCGTTTACCGCATTCTGACTGACACGTCAGCGGCAAAGGAGTCACTGCCATCTTCATCTTATCATTCCCTGGTCATTTGATGGTGACCATATCTTCTCTGACAAGTCTGCATCTCACAGATGGTCATCTTCGCAAAGCCTGTCATGCTGTCACCACTGTCATGCGTGTCACCAGCTGAACAAACCCGGCGCGGTACCATGAGAAGCCGGCGTTTGTTACAGCTGTCGCAAACGCGTGCATATGATGGTACAAACATTCTCGGAATCGAACGAACTTAACACTCGCGACTGGTCATAAGCATCATTAATATTCACTGGTGCCGGTGACTGTTCGAGCAATTCTCAACACAGCATAAGATCGTAGAGCTACAAATTTTTTTAAAATTCTGATACCCTGAGACCGAACGCTGAACTCTTACATGCAAGCCCAGATTCCAACATCCCCCATCTGTAGCTGCTGCGTGCAGTAGCACAGACTCAAATATGGGCTTGTTCAGCATACTGGGTCGTATCACCATCTGCCATGAACTTGCCCAAACTGAAAGTGAACATACCAATGCCTTCACCTTCTCCACCCTGTAACATTCTGGCTCTGACCAGCGGATTCTTGAACACCAAGACCCACATACACCTGCGGCCAATAGGTCCATGTTCCAGATGCCCAATCACATGCAAGCGTCCTGTCTGACTCAATCGTCTGAAGTACGCAGCCCTGCTCTCGGTCATGTCTGTCAAGTAATAAGATGGAACATGGACACACGCCACCACACGACTGGCCATTACTGCCAACGGAAACGCGATATCCAGCGCTGCGAACCAAGGTGAAGTCACCACTGCGTCACAAACGCCATACTTCTCCTTCCATATGCGATAGTTACCTGGCTGAAGTGCGTCATGCGCCTCAGACCAACCCAACTGAGAGTTCCAGTCATTATTCATGAATCTCAACTGCGGCCATTGCTCCACCATCACCTCACTGATGACCCCAGTGCCTGCCCATGGGTCCCACACGCCATCGACGGACTTCCAGTCCACCTCTGTCGCCAAACGCCTCACCTCAGAGGGCACTGTGATGACCAGTTCAAGCCCCCACTGCAGCGCGCTAGCTTCTCTCACCTGAGCCTTAGTCATGTGTCTCAGCTCTCCTCGTCTTTCAACTTCTTCTTCAGCCAACGCAGGCACAAGAGGTGCATCCCTCAGATGCCTTGCCATGGCCTTCTGTTCCCGATATTTCTTGCTCAGCACCGTGCGATGCCCCTCATTCCAGTGCCCTGGCATGAAGATCTGCACAGCCTCAGAGAGCTTGTCCTGCCTTCCCCGATCAATCTGATCTGGCATGCCCAAGAATATGTCCTCCTCTTTCAACAGCATCTCCCTTGATGAGATGGCATGCCAAGGCTGAAACTTGTCTCCCTTCACCACCCGACGGGGACCCACGTCTGCTGGCAACAGGCGCATCTCCGCAGACAGCTTCTCATTCAATTGCTGCTCCTTCATGCCCAGTCTGTCCTCTAGGGCACCAGAGCTCTCGTCTTTCTGGGTCTGCACCTCAGCGTTGGCGGCTTGCATCCCCGTGCCTGAGCACCTGGGACATAGCCACTCGCCTTCTGGTACTCCATCCAGTGCTGGGGTCAGACACCACAAGTGGTACCCCCTGTTGCATGCGTCGCACAACAACATCTCTGCTTCCCCATCAGTCTTCCTGCAAACTTCACATAGGCGACCTGCCCGTGGTGGACTCGGAGGCGTAGGAGGCGGGCCCCCCGGGGAAAGTGATCGGGAATCACGTGGGACACGCATTGAGTTCGCCCACGAGCCAATATTGGTCAAGGCGGGCGACGCAGGGGGCGACACCAAGTCCTCGGGCCCATGGCTGTCGGATGAAGGCGACGGTGTACGGCAGTACGCGATGTGCGCAAAGCGCGATGGCGAGTGGTCACTGGACCTGGCTTCTGATGGCCCTGCGACAGCTCGGGATGGCCGTGCAATGTGCGACGAGCGAGGTGGCGAGTGGCTGCTGGACCTGGCTCGGGATGGCCCTGCGACAGCTCGGGATGGTCCTGCGCCTGCGGCAGAAGCAGGTGGCTGCGCAGGGGCTCGCTTCGTGAGCCTCATGTTGACCATGTTGTTGGGCGGTGGCGGCCTACGCTCCGCATCTGCCTCGAGTGCATCATGGCCCTGCTGCCTGGTGTTGGCCGCCTTGAGCATTTTCCTCATTTCCCCCAGGCGCACGTACTCCTGAGCAGCGGCATTCTCGGAGAATACCCTGCCAGTTCCCCCAAGACCATCCCCCACCGGGTAGTACTTGGTGCTCGAACCCAGGGTGTCGAGCTCCAGAGGTGGCGCTTCGCTGCCACGTAAATTGTACTGTCGGAGGATGCCAACCGAGAGGGACTCCATGTCCACCGGGCAAAGGTATCTGAGCAGCTGGTACGTCCAGACACCAGTGCTCTCGTACCAATGAGGGAGCTGAAGCTCGTTCAGCAACTCCTCACTGTTGTACACGAGTGCATGATCCAGCGTGCAGCGCATCAGCTCGAGGTACTGCGTGGCTGCGCTCGGTTGCACACAGAGGACGCGCTCCTTCAGATCCCACATGAGGGTGCCAGCGACCTCACCACTGGGGTACTGGAACAACTCCTGGAGTGTGTGCTGCAGTCGCTGGATTGGGTTGAGGCTATCGAACGCTCTGCCTTCCTCCCTGGGCTTGACGACGCCCTGCTTGTTGGCAGGGGACGGCACGTGTGTCATGTAGCTCCCCTTGAGCACCCAGAGGTCCTTCTCCTCATCGTGATCCAGCTTCTGGTCCACATACAGCCAGTTAGGGGGCATCAGTTGGTCCACCGTCACCCACTTCTGCTCGAGACAACGGACGAACTCCACGCAGACGTGTTCCTGGGAAGGTTTGGCTGGCATGTCCTCGGGGAGGTCTTGAAGGATGCGGCAAAGACGCGCAACATGGTGCCGGTCCAGATACAGTCTCTGATCCGCCCAGTTGTGGTCAAGACGAACGTCCAGAGACGGACGACCCCCAGCCACCTGGCCATCAGTGACCCACTTCGTGCGTCCACCCACCCAGGGGTTCGGTTCTGCGTAAAGTTGTGTAAGCATGCGTTCCGACACTGCCCGTGCGCTGGGCGTCAGTAACGCCAGGTGGCTCCTTCGACCTCCTTCAAGAGAACATGTGTGACTGCGACACCTCTCCTCGATCTCCGCGCGTGTGGCGACTCGTGGTCTAGGGCGCGCAGGTGACCGTGGTACAATGATGGATGGCACAAAGCTTCCGTTCCCCAGCGTGATAGTTCTGCTCTGCGCTGGAGAACTGCCGGCTTTCAAAGGCCAAGGGCTGCAAGCCTCGTCCCTGATCCTGCATGAGTACACCCCCTAGTGCTACTCCACTGGCATCTGTCTGTACGAAGAAGGGTCTGGAACCGTCTGCTGCGCCCTTTTGATCGGGTAGGGCCAAGGCTGGGGAGGAGATCAAAGCAGTTTTTAGCTGTTTAAATGCTGCCTTTTCATTCTCGCCCCAGGTCCAGTCCACGCCGGATTTGGTGAGGCGGGTCAACGGGTACGCGATATCTGCGAAGTTCTGGATGTACCTTCGGTAGAAGCCACACATGCCCAGGAACTGTCGCACGTGTGTGACAGTTTCTAGGTCTGGCCAATCGCGTACCGACGCAACCTTATCCTGCTGTGGGCGGCATCCATCCCGATCCACCACATGCCCTAGGAACCGGACTGATCGTTTGCACAGTTTGACTTTCGACTTTTTAAGGTAGACGGAATTCTTTCGACACGCCTCCAAGACCTGGCGGAGGTGGTCGAGGTGTACCTCATGGGCGCTCTTACCCGGAACCTCAGCTGAGAAAATCATGATGTCATCTACAAATACTCTGCAAAAGGGTAGGTGCCCGAGGTACTGTTGCATCATCCTTTGCCAGGTACTTGGGGAGTTTGACAATCCCATGGGCATGACCAACCACTCGTACGCTCCAAAGTGCGTAGTCATTGCGGTTTTCTCCACGTCCTCTGCTTTCATAGGAACCTGCCAAAATCCCCAAAGGGCATCCATCGTAGAGAAGACGGTAGCCCCTTGTAGGTCATCTAAGAGACTCTGTACATCCGGGAGGGGGTACTTGGAGGTGCCCCCAACTATTGTGGTTGGCAGCTCTTCGTCTTGTAGCGCACATTTGTTTGCCTCGGTGAGTATGTTTAGCACGGTTTCTCCCGCTCTGTCTATGGTGGCATGCGCTACCTGCCTGTTGCCCTCTTCCCTGCATTGGGCGGCTATATCTGTTATGCTTTTCAGCTCAGCAGTTCTGGCATAGTCGTGTGTCCTGAGGAGGACGTTTTGGAGTGTCTCCCGGTTGGTTTTGTTTAGGGGCGTGTTCAGCTTTACATGTCCTGGTTGGGGGTCGCGGTCCACATATGGTTCGTGGGTATTTATGCTGTCCAACTGGAGGGTTGCTAGGCTTACCATCTCGTGGTCACTCGTGTGGTGCCGGGTGAGGTGTGTGGTGCCCCCCCTCTCGTATTGCGCCTGCTTGTTCCTTGGTGCGAGCCATCTGTCTATGTTTCTGTTTTCCGCCCAGTTCAGTGTGGTATTGACTGGCGGGCCTACATTGTGAAGGTGTAGCTCCTCCGCGAGTTTCGTCCATTGCCTGTCGGTTTTTGTCACCCCTTTGCCTGTGCTGGTGTTGCTCGCATTGAGGTCTCCTCCTATGATTACATGCTCGTTTGCTTTTTCCGCGGTTTTCCGGAGTAGGTTGGTTGTGTACTTGAGTATTTTGTCCCTGGTTTTCCATTCCTCTGCCCCTGGCGGGTTGTAAATGCCTAGCACGTGGTACATTATCTCTCCGGGCAGGTGCAATACAACGTGTAGGAGGTACCCCTCGAGGTGTCTCGCGGGGACAACGTGGTGGTTGTGTGCGTGGCTGTAGGGGTTGCCGAGGAGTATTGCCACTCCTCCCTTCATTGCTTGTTCTGTAGTGCCCTCTGTTTTTTGCACCTCAGTTTTGGTGCCTATTGCAGTGTACTGCATGTCTCTAAATCTCCTCATCACACTGTCATGTGCGTGTTTCACTTCGGTGAGTACAATTACTTGTAGACTCTGTTGGTTATGGTCTCTTTTGCTAATGACTTCGGCAAGGTCGAGGCAGGCATCACTTTGTCCCGCCACATTCCAGGTGAGCATGTGTAGGCGGTCCTTTCCTATGTCCGCTTTCATTGGTTCTGTGAGAGGGGGTTGGTTTTCTCGGGAGTCTTGACTTGCCTCTGGTGCTTCTAATCGTGCGTCTTCGAATTTTTCCCATTGTGTTGTTGGTTCGTCCCGTGCTTGTTCCCATTCTTCGTTCGGGTGGGTTTCCTGTGCTTGCTGTTCCTCAGTTATTTGCCCGTCGTCACTCGGGGTTGTCGCGGGGGCTAATCTGTGGAGCCATCCCCATAGACCCGGCTGCTTCGTAGTAGTCTTGCGTGCCCTCTCTTGGGTTTGCGGTGCCTGTTCTCCGGTCTCCAGGTCTGTGTTCAGGTTGTCCGCAGGCCTCTGGGTCTTCTTCGCTCGTTGGCTGTCCACATGCGTTCGGCTTTGCCCCTGGGCAGTGGTCATCCTTTCTTTCACTGATTGTTGTATGGACTTTCTGTAGGCGGTTATCGCAGTTCTGTCGGTGGCCCCCCATTTGCTGACCGCTTCGTTGAAGTGGGTGGGCCAGTGTCCTTCTGGGCATGTTTTTTGGTAATGCATCCTAGCTTCGGTGGCCATCAGGACCCACACCCCGCAGCTGTATTGGTCTTGCGCATTTTGGTTTCCTACATTCATCAGTTCCACTGTCACTTGTTTGTTGAGTGCCTTGGTCAGGTGTCCCGCCCAGTTGGTTAGTTCCGCCGTTAGCCTTTTAGTGTTGCGTAGAGTTGCGTTGGTTCTTCCATTCGAGGAGTCATATATCCAGAGCTTAAATTTGTCATTTCCTCTGTCTGGTCCGGCCAGCACTACCCTCCAGTGTTTGCCATCACAAACCGGTATGCAGAAGCCCCGGGAATTTCCGAGTAGCTGTAGTGCCTTTGTTGTGTGTGACTCTCCGTTATTATCCGGTTTCAGTGCTTCCCTCATTGTGGCTATTACCAGGGGGGGTATTGGGTCGTCTTCATATAGCGCATGTGCATGTTGCATTTGGAACATGTTTAGTCGGCCCTTCTTTTCGAACAGTCCCTTTGTGGTGGTGTTGTATGGGTACAATCCCGCATGGTCCTGGGTTCCTCCACCCGTCATGTTCGTTTCCCAGCGACGGTTGTGCTGCCATATCCTCTGTCTAGTCCTTCGCATCAGCAGTTTGCCTTTCGTTGGGGTGCCTTCTTTTATCGCTGCTATCGAGTGTTCTGGCCTCCTTGTCCTGACGAACATGGGTTTGCCGTTGCGGTAAATTATCTTGAGTAATTTGTGGCCTTGGGGTGGCTGTGTCCGCCGCGTCGCCGCATTGCTCACCGCGGTCTTTTTTCTTCGCGTTCTGCGGCTAATCGTCATGGTGTTGCGTTTAGTGTTGTTTATTCCCCCTGTGCTACTGCGAGTCTTTCCTCTTGGTATTAGCGTCATTAGCAGTGTAATGAGTATCGGGGTTATGGCAAGTGCAGCGTCCCACAGTGGCCCGGCAACTCCATGTCGTGTTCCCCTACTCGGGTTGTGTGGTTCTGCTTGCATCCGTGAGTTTATGGTTACAGCGTTACATTGCCCCAAATCACTTTTTGTAACACCCCTAGCACTTTTTCCAGGGTGGGTCCCGTTTCTTGTGTGTGTTTTCGTGGTTGTGTAAAAATTTTGGGGCGTTTGAGTGTGTTTTCCAAAAAAGTTTATTTTTACGTAGAGCATTTTCGGGAATTCGCTTGTGGTCGGATGTTGGCAGTTTGCTCTCATTTTTTGTGTGTGGCAGCTTCCCGTTCTTCCTAGCATATTCCCAAAGTTTTTCGGCGTTCCTATTATTCTACTGGCCTGTGTGGAGTCAATTGTACCGTTATTTGGTAGGGTTTCGGTAGGGTTGGTGCTTATATTGTGGCGGGGACCCGTTGGTTTGCAAGGTGGGGGCTCATTTAATTTGTCTTCATGTGTTTGGCATAGTTTCTGGTCGGGGTGTTTGTTTCTACCCCGCCCCTCCCGTTTCGGTTGCATCCATTGTGCCTGTGTTGCTGTCGAGTTAACGGTTACAGCGTTACACTGCCCTAAAGCCCCTGTTGTAACGCCCTTGACATCTTTTCCTTGGCGGGCCCCCCATGGTGTACGTCGTCCCGTTGGTGTGCCAAATTTTCGGGGGGTTTTGGAATGTTCTGCGAAATTTATTGTTTTTACGTAGAGCAGTTTTAGGAATTCGCTTGTGGTCGAAGGTTGGTGGTCGGTCCTGACATTTCGTACAGCGCTTTCCCTTACCCTGTTGAGCCATCCTACAAAGTTTTTCGTCATCCTTTCCCACCTATCGGGCTCTGTGTGGCCATTTGTGGCAGTCCCTCTTAGGGTTACGGTAGGGTTCATACCATTATTGCTGGGGTTGCCAGTTATGTGGTGCGAATAGTGGTTTAAGCTCGTGTTAGTTTTGGTAGCTTCGTGGTAATAATTGGGGAAGTTATTGCTAAATATGGTATGGTCATTCTGCTTGTGTTCAGAGGTAGGCAGAGGAGCACATTCATGGGCATGGGGGTCAACATAGTGGGACGTTGGGTTATTTGGAAGTTGGCCATATGCTACAGACAGTGCAGGGAGGCAGGCTACCAAGAAATAGATGAATATTACTGTTAAGTATGTTCTACCTACGCTGGTGTTCACTGCAAAGTCTTCTACCATAATTCTACCCACTGGGAGTTTGTGGTCTTTTGTTCTGGCTAGAACCTTCTGGACAGTGCCGCCTGTGAAACATGCCCCCCCTTTGTATGTCAGTGATGTGTCAGTTTGTTCTGTAACAGGAAAAGGTCTGTAAGTGGGGTTGGGCAGGCTGCTTACCGTTCTGGTGATCGGTCCCTCCTCCCTTTGAGGGGCTGCTCTGGCCTTCCTTTTCTTCGTCGGGCTTTCCGTCTCGATCTTCCCCTCACCAGCAGCTGTGCTTGCAGGTTCGTTTTTTCGTTTCGGGATCGTTTGGCTCCTGGTGGCCGGGCTCGTTTCGATCGGCTCCAGTTCAGTCTGGGGTGGCCCCCTCCTCCTGGGGGGGGGGTGCTGTCTGGTGCCCCTCTCCGTCGTGCACCGATTGTTGGCTCGTCAGTGCGTCCACCAGTGCTTTGATGGAGGCCGTGGTATTCCATCGGTAAAACGACTCCGTTGACTACGGCAACTCAACGGATAAATTGTAACAAAAATATGCCTTTTAGATGTTATTTAAAATATTTTAGGCAGATATTAGTAACTTTTTTGTTAACACGAGTGCAGGAAACATGCCCACGAACACGCTCGGCTCAGCCATGCCTGGGGGACACCCACAGCATCAACAGCGGCGTTCTCACTCCTTTTCCCCATCTGCCTGACTTGGAGCCCCTGTATGCAGGGGAATTTCACCTGCTTTCCTGTCTCCTGCCAACGACTCGCGCTGAAAATTCAGAATTGCTAACTTCCTCTTCCTGGTGCGCATTGGGAAACCGCAGGAAAGGACCCCGAGGTAAGCGCTGGTCGTCAGACGTCACGGGTAGACCTCCGGGGAGTAAGCGCTTCGGCAGCGAGTACACCGGCCCATCCTGTTGCGCCGCCCTTTTCTTTCTACGATTCCATGCGACCCTTCATTGTTATGGAGCTGCCATCGCTGGGTTGTGGGACAATGCCCAAAGCTCTTCACAGGTTGAAGAGTCGCTGATCACCGGTCTCTGTGGGCCTCTTGTCACTGAGTTGAGAGACAGGGTGATACTCGCCGGCCCATTCTGTGGAGCCGCTTCCCTTTTTTCACAAGCCCCTGCGACCCCAAGCCGCTGCAGCACCGGCATCGCTGGGTCGTGGTATGGGGCTTACGGCTTTTCGCAGGTTTCCGCGGCGCTCGCCACAAAGCACTGGAAGCCTCTCAGTTGCTCATTTTGCGACGGTGCTCCCACAACTGCGCCGAGAGGAAACTACCTCTTTGACCCTGCGTGGTTAGGCGGACTGAGCTGTGCATCTCTCTGGGGGCCGCGGCCCGACTTGACTAACGAGGGCCTGGCACAGAAGTGCTGGACGGAGGAGGCTTGTGGCGGCGTTGAGGGAATAGTGCGCCGCTCGGAGACTGCCCCATCTTGCGGCATCTTGTTTGATTCTCCAAGGGTCGCATCGACCTCTGGCAGTGGCAGGGTCGTCATCGTTGAGGGGGGGGGAAGGAACACGCGGCCCGCAGCTTTTCGTGCATCCTGCGTGCGGGAAGTGCACCCCTCACGGACATCCGGCTGTTCGTTGGCGGCGCCCCAAGCCTCCCCAAAGTCCACGGCGACGGCTGTTTTGCTTCGCAGGTCGCTGGAGCCCAGAACTCCGACGGAAGTCGGCATCCCATCCCTGAAAGGGAAAGCGGACTGAGTTCTGCATTTTTTTGGGAGCGACGGTCCGAGTGGACGCACCGGGGTCTTACACATCGTGCCCCTCAGTGCGCGGGGGTTGAGCGATGCTGCGTGGGGGCATTACGCCGCCCAACAACAGGCTCCCCTCTTGGCGACCCGCTTATGCTTATGAGCTCTGCTGCATCAAGGGGACTTGGAGCCAAGCCTCGATGGAAACCTATAGGGAACGCCCAGGGAAGCCAGATGGCACCCAGAGAGGTAGATAAATACTGTCCCCTTGCGCTTGCCTGGGAAACATTTTCATTTGTAAGTTTTTCTGACACTTGTTTAAAACCCTGCCATTTTAATAACCTCCGCAACCGGGAGGTGACTGGAAGGATGGAAACCGTAAGACTGTTAGCCAGCGGAAAGGGAAGTAAGATCGGATCAGTAAGTCCCGGGTCACGGGCAGATACCGGCTCCTCGCGAGAGCACAGCAAAGCCATACCTGACAGCATACCTCTCGGGGAGCCCCGCGCACCCTGCCGGCATCGGCGCAACCCACCACAAGCTGTATACAGCAGACCACAACCCCCGGATATGGGGAAGGCGGTGACACAATTATTGTGCTCACACGCAAAAGTAGCAGACGTGATAGTAGCAGACCATACCCCCGGGACACGGGGAAGGCGGTGACACATATACTGTGTTCACACGCAAAAGCTGATAACAGCAGACCCTTGTGCGCTCATCCTGCCACACCACTCCAGCAATGGGACTGGACCTGCTTCACATCACCCCGGCATTTAAAACCCTGTCATTATGATAACCTCCGCAACCGGGAGGTGACTGGAAGGATGGAAACCGTAAGACTGTTAGCCAGCGGAAAGGGAAGTAAGATCGGATCAGTAAGTCCCGGGTCACGGGCAGATACCGGCTCCTCGCGAGAGCACAGCAAAGCCATACCTGACAGCATACCTCTCGGGGAGCCCCGCGCACCCTGCCGGCATCGGCGCAACCCACCACAAGCTGTATACAGCAGACCACAACCCCCGGATATGGGGAAGGCGGTGACACAATTATTGTGCTCACACGCAAAAGCTGATAGTAGCAGACCATACCCCCGGGACACGGGGAAGGCGGTGACACATATACTGTGTTCACACGCAAAAGCTGATAACAGCAGACCCTTGTGCGCTCATCCTGCCACACCACTCCAGCACTGGGACTGGACCTGCTTCACATCACCCCGGCATTTAAAACCCTGTCATTATAATAACCTCCGCAACCGGGAGGTGACTGGAAGGATGGAAACCGTAAGACTGTTAGCCAGCGGAAAGGGAAGTAAGATCGGATCAGTAAGTCCCGGGTCACGGGCAGATACCGGCTCCTCGCGAGAGCACAGCAAAGCCATACCTGACAGCATACCTCTCGGGGAGCCCCGCGCACCCTGCCGGCATCGGCGCAACCCACCACAAGCTGTATACAGCAGACCACAACCCCCGGATATGGGGAAGGTGGTGACACAATTATTGTGCTCACACGCAAAAGCTGATAGTAGCAGACCATACCCCCGGGACACGGGGAAGGCGGTGACACATATATTGTGTTCACACGCAAAAGCTGATAACAGCAGACCCTTGTGCGCTCACCCTGCCACACCACTCCAGCAATGGGACTGGACTTGCCTCATTTCACCCCGGCATTGGACCCTGGATTTTAACAGGTTCCCACTTATAATTTACCCAAAATATCGGGCAAGGCCACCCCTCCGTGCAGAGCACCTCACGGAGGGAAGAAGGCTTCTCACAGTTGTAATAAACAACAGACAATGTGCGGCAAACGACGCATCTAAAGCTGTAATCGACATACAAAGCGCTTTAATCAGCAAAGCTAATGCAGTGATCAACAGACCAATGGTTGTCATGGCCCTCGGGCACTTAAGCCGGCACTGTTATTGTTGCATGCACAGGCCTCAACACGGGCACCAGAGTCGAAGCAAGCAGCCGCTCGGAATATTAACCGCAAATGAAAGCACTTGTAAGACTGATACGTTGTGTAGAACGATTAGCCCCAGGCACATTGGGCCGATGGGACACACCATGAGTGTGATCACCAACGACCTTATAATTTCGACTTATGTACTCCTGCCAAGTGCAGCAGGATGCACAGATGGGCTTAAGCAAAAGCCCATATTGCTCAAAGCGGTATGCCTCGTGATAGTCGGAATTATTGCTGGACTTTAGGTTCAGGGTTATTATTATGGGCTCTGATAGCCCCTAGCCTGACCCGTCTCTGATCGGAACCGTGACTCCGCTAGCAGCTAGGATGACAGTACAGTAGTACTGTACTGTCAGTCATCACTTCGTATTATCCGGGTTTCCGAGATGCATGATAAAAGCACTCGGCCGGACTGATTATAGGAGCTTAGCCAGTTTGTTTTACCCGAGCGGAACACCTGTTCTCGCAGGTTATGCGCGTCACCACTTCCCTAGTAATTCTGATGGCACAGCGCCAAGTTGTTGCCATGATTGGCTAAGTTTTGACACAGAGATGGGGTGGGCGCCCCCTTAGACAGTGGTTTTCTCTCCGCAGTATGGCCTTCTTTTGAAGTGGAGATCAGTTTTTCGGCATTTATTCGGCAGAGTATCGTCGCTAAGTATGGTTATGCTTTACGTTCCGTTTGATCAGCGGGCAGGACACTCCGCGTTTTGTGGGTCGCTCCCACGATTAGCCACTCGGCTCATGACCTGCTTGATTATGTTGTTGCTTGCTGAGGCTCCTGCAGGAAATGGCCGCTGCGAGATTGTCCATTGCTGTCGCACCGCTAGCCCGCGACCCCATCTCACTGTCATTTTAAGGATGGACACAACGCCTAGACCACGTACACGCGCTAGGGCGCGTAAGTTAGCAACTATTTTCGATGATGTTGGGGCACTGAATTCGGCTACCCCTACAACGCCGCATTTGGCTTCGGCTGACGAATCGGCTGCGGCTGCAACGCTCGTTCAGCGGTTACGAAAAGACTCATTTGATGTTCAGTGCGCAAAGACAGCAGCCACTAAAGTTCTGGGAGACAAGACAGCAAAATTTCATGGCAATGAATCGTCGGCTTCGGACATTTTTTCGCAACTGGTTTCCGAGATTCAGCAGCTTTTCACGCTGCAGTCGCAGGCACTTGCACCCCTGTTTGAGCTGTCTGCTGCCAATGTCCCTGTCATGACTGCTGCAAATGAGCTGTTGTATTCTGTGCTGTTGCTGCTGACTGCGCCAGGGTCTCCTGCCCGTAATTGGGTGGAGGCTTCTGGGGCCGATGTTCCTGCTGACGGCAAACGTGCCACCCTCGAGGTGGTGCGTATGCTCGCTGATGATTCGACTCCGTTCGAGTCTCTGACTGAGCTGCTTGACGTGAGAATTTCGGATGAAAGTGACCCTGACTCTGGCATTCGTCTTTTTAACAGTTGTCTTCGGGATGCGCAGCGTCTGCAGACGCTGCCCGAAGACGCTGTTAAGAGGCAATTCCTCTCTGCCCTGTCTGGACAGGCTTACGCCACGTTGGTTGACTCGTTTGCTCGAGCTGACCAGCGTGCGGCTGTGAGTCTGCTCACCCTGCAGGCGCGCGTGCGCGAGCAGTACCGCTGCGGGCGGCTCTCGGGCAAGCGCACTGCGGGGCGCCCCATGTCCGTGGCATCTTGCACCACTGACACTGGCCTGGCTTCGGCCATCGAGCGGCTCAGTTCTCAGTTGGTCAAGTTGCAGCGGGATGTGGATTCCCTCAAGAAGGGTGGCTCCAAGCCACCTCATGGGAAACACGCTCCGCGCGGCCTCCACCGACCTGGAGTGCAGCCGCTTGCTCATTCCGCCTCTTCGGAGGTGGCTTTTGACAAGCGGTCTGGCACCTTTGTCCCCACGTGCAGGCACGAGAAATGCCGCGCCGTTGGGTCAAAGCATTGGCTGAGTGAGTGTCCTCACAAAGACACTCACCCGATGTCCATTTCGGCGTCCTACTGCCAAGCCGTCGAGTCTTATGACTCCG